>VYZP01051811.1:263-63798 GCA_013400635.1 Hypocryptadius cinnamomeus | reverse complement strand
CGGCCGAGCCTTCGGCACGGGCCAGCGGAGGGCTCAGGGCAAGTGCCGAGCTGGCCGGCAACCCACGGGCGCGTAGGGCTGAAGTGCTGCTAATACTCTTAGCCCCGTCCATGGCGTCTAACAGCATCCTGTTATTTTTCTGAAAGATGATGGAAGGTAAAGCAGCTACTATGAACCAAAAGCAGCGTTTTTCTAAGAAGGGAAAGCTAAACGTGTGGAAGATAGGGCAGCGAATCCAGGTCTTCCTACTCAAGTGAAATGCCTTTGCGTGAAGAGCTGTTCATCTAGATCGGTCGTTTCCGACTCTGTTTAAATGAGTACGGGTACTCTTTTCCTCTTTGCTTTATATCTCCCTCTCTGTCTTTGCCTCTGCTTCTTTCTCCCCGGTCCCCATCGCTGCTTCCCGAAGGTGACAGTGCAGAGGGGGCTTGTGAGCCTTCGCAGCAGCCGGAACCGGCTCCCTACAGGTACCTCTGCTAGGGAGCCAATGATCCCTGGTTGCGCTAAACATGAAAAGAGTAAGCCAGCGGGAGCCTTGACATTTGTCATCGCATTAAAAATTGCAACGGTAAAAAAAAAAAAAATATAAACATCTCTCTGCGGGTCAAGCGTTAGAAATATTTGCTTATACTAAGGCATCGGTAGTAAAATCATTTGCCTGTCAAGTGTTTGCATGCAGGTTAACTTTGCAACGGATGACTGCATTAAGGAGGCACTTGGCAGCCGATGAGCTGGCTGTAATGTGATGCATAAATGCTTTGTTTTGGTTTGTGTGTGATTTCATAGAGTGATTGTTTTATGCTCCCTCCATCCAGTGCAGTGTTTGTGGGTTTTATCGTTTCTCATCCCCAATTTCAAGCAGGGTTGTGGGCTTTTCTGTATCCCATGCTACATAAACCCTTTACTGGGTCTGCCTGTTTGCAATGCAATTAAATATACCCAGCTACTTGTCTCCTATTTATGCAGTCTGTTGTGGAGAGCAGCGCAGCCTGTGCTGCTGGAGAGCGGTAGGAGAGAGCTACGTGTGTGCAAATGAGGGTTAACTTCTCATTCCATGGTGTTTAGCCTCACCTTCATTTCTGGAGAATCAGGTCTATTTTAAGGTACAGCAGGGGGATTTTGTAAGTAATTCTTTCAGTGCTGCACTATGAGTTTGGAAATTGCTACCTGGGAAGGGGTGATGGGATGGGACATACACACTGAGGAAAACGTTTGCAAGGCTGTGTCCATGTGGTTTATTTGCAGTAGCTTTTGATATGGTAACATATTTCTCTGTATATTTGTCTCTTTAAGGAGAGGGTTGGATATTTGGCTACTGCTAAAAAATGGCAAGTGTAGGGTTTGGTCAGATAAGTAGTTTTTCATTTCTTTACAGCAAAGCTTTTTCTTTTGTAAAATTTTCTGGGGTGTTATCTTTTGTTTTAGTGGTAGCAACTGTAACAAGCAGGAAAGCAGCTTTAAACGAATGGCCTTAATTTCTGGAGTGTGTATTTTTATGCAAAATACACTTATGTTACAGTAAGCAGTGCTAGCTATTTAGGAAGATAGAGAGCTAACAGCAGAAGTGCAGCTTCCACAGCTGTAAAGCCTGTGCAGGGAACCTGGTAACCAGTGAGAATTAGTCCTCTCTCTTAAGTTAGGAAAACCAAGATTTTCAGCTTTCAGTGTGTGTTCTCTGTTTCTTAAGTTCAGTCAGGAAGTACCAGAAATCAGCGTAGGACAGAGTTACAGCCAGCTCCAGTTAAATATGTGCTCTCTGGAAGTCATACAATGGCAGGTAAAGTGAGGCACAATACAGTAGAGACTCATACACAGTGGTTGGTTTAATATTTGATTGAAGGCTCTGCAGGAGAAAAGATCTAGGCATAATAATGGACATCTGGGTGAAGATATTTGCTGAAATGCCAGCAGCAAGCAGTGCAAGAGGATCTCTTCTCCTACTCCCCTGTCTGGATGCTGAGGCTTGCTAAAAAGACTATTGAGACACAGCTGATTTAGCAAATGCTTTCCCTCGACAAGCACTGCATTTTATCAGAAGTTATTTATAATTATACTGACGTTGTTTAAATGCAACTATTACCAAACCTGCTGCAGTCAGTTTTGTTAAAGTCATAAGTAGCTGAAATTAAAAAGAAAGTAGCAAAGGAAAGCAAAACTTCAGTGTATGGTGGTTTGCTCTGTACCTGAACTTTTTTACTGCAAACTCAAACCTGTTGAAACAGTTTTTCTTGAGGAAAATAATTCAGATGGATTTTGGTATAACTTACTCTGGCACTATCCTAATATAAATAGCATCCTTGTGAGCCTGGGAATGCTGTCACTTTCTGTTGCTGGGTATGCATTTGATGCTGTACTCTCTGGAAGCCTGATTTCGTTGTTGTTCTGCCCACTGCTGTTGTGTGGTATCATCTTGCTATTCTGGGTTTTCTAGTGGGGAGCTGGAAAGAGGATAAGATCCAATGCTTCATCTAAAGTGACCAGAAAGATCTCCAGAGTACAACCAAGTGCTGGAACCACCTGACTGGCCTCTGTCAATGATTTAATAAGAAAAACCTTCTTAGTAAGGGTCAGTAGGGTGCAAACCAAGTGGAGAAATGGTTAGCTGCTGTAACTTGACAACCAAGTGATTTATACCAATTAAAGCTCTGCCCCATGTTACTCAGTTATGACAGAGAACCAGGTCAGTATTTTGCAGCCAAAAGACATATATGTAAAATATTGAAAGCATTTGAAAAATAGTCCAGCTGTTAACCCAGCACTGCCAAGTCTACCATGTCTCCAAGTACCACATCTGCATATCTTTTAAATGACTCCACTTTCCTGGGCAGCCTGTTCCAGTGCTTGACAACTCTTTCAGTGAAGAATTTTTTTCTAATATCCAACCTAAACCTCCCTTGTCACAAACTGAGACGATTTCCTCTTATTCTGTTGCTTATTACCTGTAAGGAGAGGCCCACCCTCACCTCATTAAAACCTTTTTTCCAGGCAGTTGTAGAAACCTATAATGTCCCCCAAGACTTTTTTTCCCCATGCTAAACAACCCCAGCTCCCTCAGCTCTCCTCATAAGGCTTGTGTGCCAGACCTTGCTTTTTAAAAGACTTTATTTGAGCAGTTACCTTAGTAATTTCTTAAAGGATTTGTATTTTCTTTTTAAATTAAGAGGCTACAAAGCTGACAGTCAGGCAAACAGTTCCTAAACTCCTGGGATAGTGAATCTTCACAGTTTAGGGCAGGAACTGTTTTCTGCTCAAGGAAAAGTTAATGTCACTTTTGTGATGTAGTGTGGCATAGCATATAGTGCACCAATGGTGCATGGGCTGGAAGGTGAGGAAATCCAAGTGTTGTTCCTCTATAAATATAGTAATTTTGGTTTAAGACCATGCCTTAGCTTCTTCTCCAAAAACTGGGAGGAGTGTGCTGGCTCACTCTTGCAGAGCATTTGGGGACTGTGGATGGTGAAATCTGTTTTGTTCCAGCAGAGGTCTCAACATCAAACATCTCTGAAAATGGCTTAATCCTCAGAAGCATCTGGTGTAGCAGCAGTTACCAGGCTTTTGCTGTTAATGACATAACTTGCAGATCAGTGATTTTATGCAATGCACAAAACTAGCAAAAGCATCAACATTTTCCTGGGTTCCCCTCCCGGCCTGCAGCTGTGACTCTCAATTCAGATGTTGGTGTAATACAGGTTGCTGCTCCTTATGTGAGCCTGAGGGCTATAAACTGCTTTGAAGCAGCTGCTGCATGGGATGCAAAGCTGGAAGAAAGGTATAACTCGTTCTTCTTTGCACAGCTGAGAGTCTCTCTTCTTGGGCACAATCACCATGCACTTACAGGAGAATGACTTCCCTTTGAAATCACAGCTAAAAAGTAAACAAGTCTCTAAAACAAATACTGGGCAAATTAGTTCCTCTATTAACTTTTACTTTCTGAATTTTAACTATTTGATTGCTTATCCTAAATGAGTCAGCTGCCATGTTTATTATCCCCACGGGGTGCTCTATGTTGTGGCAAAATACTAGGGTTGTCAAAGAGCCAGTCTGGCAGGCAAAGGTAGCTCAAATAGAGATGCTCTGATAGTGCTTTTGCCCTCTGGCCTGTGTTCTCTGCCAAGTTTTGCAGGGGGCACAAGGAACAACAACTTTTAAGCCACCTGTGATTTCAGTCCAAGGCAGGTCTCACAATAATTCTCAAATTTATCCTGCCAGAAAAATTCAGAGGGACCATTACCCAGGTAATGTGTTTCTGTGCTCCACAGTATGTTAGTGTTACTAGACAAGAATTAGATTGTGATGGGAGAAAAATATAAAGCTTTGTACTCAGTATTTCTGACCTTGATGCAGTTTGCTCATGCCAGAATACTGGGAGGAATTGTAATGTGCTAAGCACAGGCAGGATGCTGGGCACAGATAAGAAATTTAAAAGTAAATTGCACTTGACCGTGTAAGACCTCAGCAGACTCATGCTCAAAGGTTGAATTTGTTCCTTCTGGTCTATCAGACCGTGGGGATTTTAGGTCCTTCTCTTGCTGCTGCTGAAAAGTTGTTTTGCTCTTGGTGTGATATAATGGTGAGGCTTTAAAAAGGAAGGAACAGTAACCTCTGGAAACAGTTCACATGAGCTTTGGTGGACTCAAACAGCTGCATGAACAAGACTAGAAATGTCAGACCACGTACAAGTGCTTAGGACAGGTTTGCTGTATCACCGTCACACTCTGAATAGGTTGTTTGGAGTTTAATGCTAAAAGGATCACAACAAATATTTAGTATGAGCACTGAAACTGGACTGTTTCTTCAATGTGCTAGAAGCTTGAGAGGCTGGGAGAATAGATAGGAAATCAGCTCTACATCAAAAGAGTGCTTTTCTCCTTTTCAGATCTCAAACTAAGAAAACATTAGGGAAAAAAAAAAAGGAAAAAATTCTTTGGGCATTGCTTGTAAACTGGAAATTAGCAAGTTTCTAAAACAAAACCAGACTGTCTGAAGTGCTAATCTTGATATGACAGCAGCTTGATCAGATTATCAACCAGGACTCCCTGAAACATCTGCATCTATCCATCCTTGATACTGCTGGAGCGTGCCCCAAGTATGAGTTAAGTGATTTACTGAAACAATGGAATTTGTTGCATTGATATGCATGTTTTTTTAAGTAATATGTGTATGCATAGATGTATCATGCAAAATTGTGTGCATGATACATCTATCATCAAAATGATTACAGTAATAACCTAGGAAGACAAACTCTTGAGACTTTGCCACATGAGCTTGCATTTTTCATTGATGAAAGCCTAAGTGTCAGAGTGGCTCACACGCACCATCCAATCCAAGCAGCAAAGTTCAGAGCCAGGTCCACAGCCTTTATTCATATGAGTAATCCTTAAATGTCAGTAGAGCCAGCAAGATACTGATGCTGAAACAACGAAAGCCCTCGGACTTGGTTCAGAAGGTAAAAGCTGTGCTCATCTGGTGGGGAGGTGGATGAAGTTTGCTTTCTTTTACTTTTCTGTATCTAGAGTGAAGTGAGAGCTGAGTCATTGTCCCTATAAGCTGCAGCATTTTTAAGGTTAAACTTGGATTTAGAGTGGAAAACATTACACTGAGTCTGACAGAATCCCACTGTTGATTTTCAGCTGCTCAGCACTTTTAAAAAATCAAATCACAGAAAAGCTGCCCTGTTTGATTGCTCCTATTACATAATAGCAACATCTTTGGGATTTGAGAGAAGCCATGAACAACATGTCCCTTACATAACAAATCTAAGTTGCTTTAAGCCCTGCTGTGCCACTGCTGACCCTGGGCAGCCAGGAATAGCCTGGGAGTGGTTCTGAGCTTCCCAGGCTCTCCTCAGGAGCTGCAGGAGCCATGGAGCAGAGGTCCTTTGCTCTGAGGGGTTTTCTGCCAACCATGCTTGCTGGATTTACAGTCTTTCTTCTAAAAGATTGCAAATAGTGGTTGAAGCAGGAGCCCTGTCCTTAAAAAGTCCTGTCTTGCTTCTCATGAGTAGACCTGATCCTTTGCCACTTCCATTTTTTTTTTTCCTGAAACATCAGCATTTACCTCAATTTCCAACTGGTCATCTTATGGGTTTGATACCTTTGTTCCTGTGCTAGTTTAAAAAAACCCAAAAAACCCTAAGTCTAGGTCAGACTTTTGGAGCAGGTCCTTGTGAGGCTTTCTCCTGTCTCTGGGCTGGTGCCATGTCTTGATGCCTTGAGAGATGTGCTGGGCTTGCCAGGGTGGCTGCTGTGGGGGAAGAGCTGCAGTCAGGTATCATTCTGAGGTCAGGGGACACGGGACACCTCTGACCCCTCCCTTTGGTGGGGCCTTGTTCCTGCTCTGTGATTTCATGGGGTAGGTGTGGAGGTGATGGATGGCTCATGGAGCAGAAAGGAGGCTGCTGGGAAAAGTTTGGGGCTTGGTGTCTATGCAGAGGGTCTGACCCTTCTGTCATAAATTGTCATTAATTAAATTTTCTTATTTAAAATGGGTGAAACAGTGTGGAAGGGTGGCTCAGCCCTGTCCAAGGAGTGTGTGTGTATTGCTGGGTGCAGATCCTGCCTCGCCATCTCTATGGGAGAGCTCTGCACTGCCCTGATCACCTGGGCTGCCTCTGTGTAATTGGGAGCATTTGAAGAATGATGATGTGAAAGAAGCAACATTGTGGGGTTGTTTGGGGGGAAGGATTGAGGTAGCTGTGCACAAAGAGACCTATCTAATTAAAACTGCAGGGGAATGGAGATGGTGGCTAATGAGGCTGAACACACAATTTGAGTTATTTGAAAAAAAGCAACCTGCATTGTTGGGGAATGGAAGATGGTGGGGGGAAAGGTAAAATGTTCCTGGAATTTCATATTAAAATACAGATTTCATAGCCATTAGTGCATGCTTGGCTGAGAGTTATTTTGGATTTGGTATTTTACCACATTCATGTGAAATGTATCATAAGTGGTTACCATCAGTTGCATGTGAACAAAACATTTTGAAAGGTTATTTGATTAAATCTGTTTCCTAAAATGCCATTTATTTCTTACATCTTCTAATATTTTCCAAGATTTTCGTCTAACTTTTCTCCACTTGGTCTTTACCACAAGGAAAAAAACTGTCATGATCTCCCCTTCCTGCCTTGCCTTTACTTCCTCATTCCTTCTCTCTCTCTTCCCTTTTCTCTCTTATACTGTCAGCTCTCATGTAAATTCCACCTGCTCTGCTGGTCCCACAGTAAGATCCCTCATCTTGATCTTCCATGCACTCATATGTCGTAATTCTTCACTTTAATATCTCCTGTCTGTTTCCCATCATAATATAAATAAATGCACATCACTGACATAATTAAAAAAAAATCCCATATATATTTTTTCCCTCTAAAATCCAAACTCAAAACCTTTTTCACCTCTTTTTATTATCTTTTTAATCTGGTCAGTGCTACTTGAGAGAGACTGTTCTTGTTTCATCTCTGAATCTCAGCAGTTTGACTTCAGCCTTTTTTTACCGCTGGTAAAAGCACATCTCATGACTGCTTGTCAATTCTCAGGACTGGCTTTCTTTCCTTCTCTGCCTTGACCTGTTGTTTTTTGACGTAACTCACATTCTCTGATTCACAATGTTTATTTTTTGTGATTGCAATCCTTTCCTGACTTCTGTGAGAAGCTCCTTCTGTATGCTTTCTGGATGATCTTCCTCACCCTTTCTTGTTTTCCTTCTTTCCCTCCATGCTTTTTCTGGATGATCTCATCACAAGCAAATGCAGCTAAATCTCCCTGAGCAACACCACATCACCCATATCCAAATATACCCATATCCCATACCAAAATGTGGCAAAGGGACAGGGTGTCAAGTAGCACAGAGTGTCTTTAAAACAATGATCTCTGTAAATATATGAAAACCTGACTGGGTGTAATCTGTGCTTCCCTTTCAGTTTCTGTACCTAAATTTGACTTGAGTGTTGACTTACTCTAAAGATATTCCAGAGGAAAAGGAACAGAAAATGTGGAGTTTGTTTCACAAATGTTTTGTATCCTCTTCCCCTTTTAAGAGTAGGTGCACTGATTCACTTCACTCAGTGCTAAGGCAGATCAGCTTATCTGTGAGCTAATGCCAGGAAACTTGGATAGGATCCTAATCAGAAGAGCAGGATGTTTAATCTTGAGCACTGTGTTTACAGAAGATTTGATGGTCTATGCCCTTGTTACCTACTCTAGTTCTAATTAGTCTTTTGTTTTGGTTTTGTTTTTTCTTTCCTTTTTTTTTTTTTAAAGGTTTCTACCCTGGGACTGTCTTCTAAGGCAAACTATCACCAATGGAAGAAAAAGTTGTTTTTCCAGCATTTTGGGTAAGCTTGTCTTCTGTATTATTGTCTGATTTAATCTTTTAAATGTGTTTGCCACCAAATAACTCTTTCAAGAAGTCCTTGATTTTTTTTGAATAGTGCTGTTTTATCCAATAAAAAATGCATTTAATGATTGTGTTGGCAGTAGAGATAAAGGTGATTTCAAAGCAGACCATGAGGCTTTTTTACTGTGGGAAATTATCGAACAAAGATAGACCTTTGCTTTGCTAATGTTTTTGCTTTGTTTGTTAGGCATAGCATACACTGAAAATAAGACTATGTAAACCAATGTAGTGTATATATATCTAAACTAAATCCTGTTACTTTTTGAGGCATTATAACAATTCTTGAGGATAGTCTTTCATGCTTGGGAAGGCATAACTTTGTCAGTGGGGAAATGACTGTGACAGAGATCCTGGTAAAACTGTGCTGTAGTGGCACAAGGCTGTGTTCATGGTGAGCAATAGCACTGCCTCCTGAAGCCTCTGTGTATGCATCTCCTGTGGCCGGGCATGATCCTGTCCCTCAAGTGATAAAAAACAGCTTGGCTGGACAAGTTCAGACATCAGCATGGCATAAGTTGATGGAAAGTTGCTCTTTCCACTGGGGAGACCCAAAGTCAAAAGCAGTTTCTCTGGTGACAGTCACACTCAGTCACAAATACGTGATTATGGCTGGGAAATAAGTGATTGAACTGGAGTGTCACTGTCTTCTGGGTGGCACATACATCCTGGTCATAATCCTGCAGCAGTCAGGTGGCTAAACACCAAAGAGGAGGAATCTTTTGTTTGTGGGCTCACAGGTGGCTTGTGATGTTCCAGCCCTGTTGTGTTGTCCCACATGAAAGAAAACAATGCCCAGTGCAGTGCACATCTTCTCTTTGAGGACAACATTGCAGGACACTGAGTGATGCAAAGATTGTATAGAAATATTTTTAAATCTATTTCCATTGTTACAAATGGCACTAGTTTAAAAGTGGTTGCAATCGTGCCTTCTTATCATTGGGGTTGTAAGTCTTGAAGCAATTTCGGGGCCTGCTGCAAAACTGGTAGTGTAAAGTCTCCTGGCCCATTCCAGAGTTGTTTCCAGGAATGGCATTTTCAAAACCCTGTGTCTTGTTTCAAACAGACAGAATCAAATAATGTTTGGCAGGGGTAACATGACTTTCACCTCTTGTACTGATCTTGGAGCACGGCTTGGAAAGATGATTGGTATATAAGAGCACAACCCTAATTGCATGAAATTAGTGTTAGTCACAGCTGTGCCTGCTAGGAGGCTTTCTGATATGCCATGGAAATACTGTTCTGGTAGTGTTACTGTTAATAACACTTCCTAGGAACAGGTCGGAGTGATCTCTGTGGAGAGATGTGGATCAAGAGTTTGATATTGCCCCTCCCTATTTGTGCATAGGGATAGATTTTTGCTGCTTTCAGCCAAAAAATCAGAAATTCAGGGAAGTGACTTGATAATATTTTAATAGTCATCCAGCAGTTTAACACTGGATTACAGTTGAAAACCCGTAGAAATACTCAAGACACTTTACCCTGTATCAGATGGATTAAGCATGATTCACTTATTGCATTAAATTCCTGAAGGATTAATAATGTTTGGGTCATTGTTTCCCAGGCTTATGAATTTAAAGACCAAAGAGGACCACATGAATATCTATTCTTCTTGCCTGCTCTGTGGAGGTCAGAGGAATTCATAGTATTTCAGTAGTAGTCCTTTGATTTTTATTTAGTACATCTTTCTGAAAGAGACCAGGTCTTGATTTAAACAGTGCCAGTAGTACTCGATCTACCATGTCACTGTAAAATTTTTTCAGTAAATAATGAGCCTTGCCTTCCAAGACAGTCTGTATCTCTTTTGAGCTTCTGAGTGTTGTACTTCACTTTTTTCCCCTGCTGGACTGACAAGGATTCTATTATCAGGATGTTGATTCTCCGTGTAGTTATCCATTTAGCTAGTCACTTTTCAAATTCACTTGCTATGAGCAGTGTTGATTTAGTATGGTGAATCTTTTAATTCAGGATTTTATGTATAGCATGACTTTAAATCACTGCCTGGTGTGAAATTAGGGCTAGAAATACGTCCTGTCAGCACATACCATTATCAAATGATGATGTCACTGCATACAAATGATCAGATTTACATGACCAGGCCTGTTTTCCATACAGCTGTGTTGATTGGTGTTAATTAAGTGACTGTCTTTCAATGCCTTATTGATTGTGTCCCATGCTAATCTTTCCCTGCTGTTGCTTACTACTGATGTCAGTCTAACTGCTTGATAGATGCTTTGCTTATCCCACTTAACCCTTGTAAATGCTGCTTTGATAGTAAGTCTTTCCAGTCACCAGGGACCTTTAGTGCACCTATGGCTTTTAAAAGAGTCATTGAATTAAAAGTTATTGATTCATCTGCCCTCTGCTCTTGAATGCAGGATTTAAAGTAAGGGGCTATTTAAAGCTCTCCCAAGTTACAGTGGTATCATTATCACTGTAACAAGTGAATAGGGCATCTTGCATCTTTCTGAATGCAGAGAAGTAGTTGTCAAATGTGTCTTTTCTGAATTTTTGGGTAATTTTTGTCTGGAATGACCAGCTATTGAAGTCATTGTTTGGCATTCTCTTATTCTCGTTCATTTAGGGAGGAGCTCCTATTGCCATAAACCTCACCATAGTTTTTTACTGTTTTTTTGCTTCCATTGTTTGCTTGCATTTCTGCAGTGTTAATTTGTATTCATTGCTAACAGTGTCTTTCCCCCATCTGTTATGTACTATGCATTTGTTTTACAGATTTCTTCGCTGCTGCTTTCACTCTCTGTAGCCAGGACTCTTCAACCATAAAAGCTTCCTTTCATGTCTGTAGCACAGTGACTTTCCTTTTTATTTTTGGCATGTGATAAAGCATCCCTTAGCAGGTCCTTTTATATTTTTGTATGTGAGTATTTTCCCCCGCTCAGTTTAACATATGATTTGTTTTTAATTTTGAGAAATGGACTTTCTAAAATATCCAAACAAATAAATTAGATACTGGTTAAGATTGCATATTGTTTTCCATTTGCAAAAGAAATTAGAACATTGCCCTTTGCCTGTATTGAATCATAATTTTCTGGTTAAATGGCTTACCTGTATCCTGTAGGAGTCCAATATGACATCAGCTGGAGTTGATTTCACTGCTCACTTGTATTAAGCCATGACTAAAATTTGCAGACTTTCCCAAAGCCACACTTTTACTTCCAAAACAGGTTCTCTGCTAGAATAAAATTCAGTGTGACAATATTTTTCATACCTTTGAGGATACATGCTTGAGAGATACCTCACTTGATGGATTTCTAGCAGACCTCAGCCTCTCTCTCAGCTTGTCATTTGCCAGTACTCCAGATTCTGTTTTTCTTCTTGCATGTGTGGTATCCATGGCTTTATCTTCCCACCCTTTTTCTCATAAATAAGTACAGTGCCTTTTAGTGTTTTGGGGTTTTTTAATCGTGTGTTTTTTCTGTTACCTTCTTAACCTTTAAAAGAATTGAGCTTCCTTTTTGAGAAAGGCAATTCTAATATTTACTGAAATGAAGCCCAGCCATTGCCATTGCAAGCAAGCTTCCAGGGGAATGAACTGTTTGCCCTTTTAAAAGAGAAGCTATTCAAATACCACAGTATGTGAAAGAATTGCTTTCTATTTCTAGCTCTGCAATATACCAATCACAAGTATTTTGGCCATTTGTTTTGACATGGGGAGGCTCTTGTTTTCTGGTCAGACCTCTTCAGTTGGCAGCTCCCAGCCCATGTGGCCTTTTGCAAGCCAGTGGTCACTGCTTGGCTGCTGTGCAGACAAGGCAAACTGCCTGAGCTGGAGTTGGTGCTGCAGCTGGCTTTGGGGCTGGCTTTAGGAAGCAGCTGAGGTCAAAAGCTGATAAACCTTCTCTTTTCTCATTCCTTGGGAAGGTCTTGAAAGTAAAGTTGTGAGAAATAGCTGTTACTGCAATAACCAGGTAAATGTTTTGGTGAAAACAGCATGCACCTAGAAATTAAATTTTCACTACATGAAGCAAGTAGCTGGTCAAGGTGTGATCTTGCTCTGTTGCCAGAAATTACTCTCATATCTAGACTTAGGGAGGGTCTGTACAGACAGAAGATAGTTCACTTGAGGTGATCAAATGCAAATGCCTGAGAAAAGCACAGTATAATACTGAAATGTGTCATCACAAAGGTATTTTGACAGCTAAGTGCCATGAGTGGAGAACCTGTAGAATGATTCACTGTACGTATTCAGGTGGGTTGTGAAAGCCTTGCTCAGCACTGGTGAGGCAGCACCTAAACTCTTGTGCTCATTTCTGGGCCTCTCACTGCAAGAAGGATGCTGAGGTGGTGGAGCATGTCCAGAGAAAGGAAATGGAGCTGGGGAAGGGTCTGGAGCACAAATCCTGTGAGGAGCAGCTAAGGGGTCTGGGGTTTCTTAGCCTGGAGAAAAGGAGGCTCGGGGGAAGCCTTGTTGTTCTCTACAACTGCCTGAAAGGAGGGTGTAGCCAGGTGCAAGTTTGTCTAGGTAACAAGCAGTAGGACAAGAGAAATGCCCTCAAGTTGCATGAAGGGAGGTTTAGATTGGGTGTTAGGAAAAGATGCTTCCCAGAAAGAGTTATCAAGCATTGGAACAGATTGCTAGGGAAGTGATTGAGTCACCATCCCTGGAGGTATTTAAAAGATGTGCAAGTGTAGCACTTGGGGATATGGTTTGGTGCTGGACTTGGCTGTGCTGGGTTAGTGGTTGGACTTGATTATCTTATGGGTCTTTTCCACTCTAAAGGAATCTATGATTCTACATCTCAAGTTTCGGGTTTCCCATCTATAATCACACTGTTACTGACTTGTTTCTAAGGAGCAGCATCCCAGCTGGAAACAAGTCCACAGAGCAGGAGTTAGCTTCAAGATGTTTTGGGACAAGAAGACTGTTTTCATTCAGCATTGTGTGGCTTAGTAGGAGGATGCCTACTCCAAAAACCCTTCTGTGCAAAGAATTAGTCAAATAAAGTGAAGTATATAAACAAAGGTTAAGAAATTATTTGTCTGCATTGACAGAATAGCAACAACTTCATAAGCTCCTGGTTTAGCTTGCTTAAAGTTACTTGCAAACAATCTTCTGATATGTTAATTATGTTATTCATATTGTTTTTGAGTTTCAAAACAAAGTGTGACCTGGATTTTAAAGTAAAAGTGCATCAAAGCATGCTGTGCTTATTTTTCATAATTAATCATGTATAAGCCAATTTTATGGCAAAACAGATAAATGAGGCGTCAGAATATTTGTTTGTAAATACTTTGCTTCAAGATGTTAGTGCAATTTGGTTCTTAGTTTCAACAAAATCCAGTCTATCAGTGCAGGATGAAAGCACAACATGTTAACAAATACTGCAGTTAAACTCTAAATGGATATACCATAACTGGAACATACATTTGCTTTAGTTATTGTAGTGTGTGTGCTAAAACAGACAAAAAAGGCACAGTGAAGCATTTGACTAATAACAAATGCCCATGAACATCATATATGGGTAATTTTGCGTAGTGAAGTTTAACAGCTGATGATACATGCTTTGATTTTAAATAGGATTTACTGAATTCTACTGTGAAGTGTCATGGAAAGGTATTATTTTATAGCTTATAGTTGTCTCAGCTTATATATTTATTATTTTATAGCTCACTTCAGTTGTCTCACTACTCCTGTCTAACAAGTCCTGGCATTTAGTATGTTACATACACAGTTAAGTGTCACCATTATGTTAAGTGTCACTATTACTCTTCATTCTAGCTAGTGCTAGTTTGAATCTTATGGCTCTTCCTCCTAAAGCTGCCAAGTGGTAGAGGACATAGTTCCAATGAGAGAACAATTTAAACTTTCTCAGTGAACCAGTTTTGAGAAGAGTTTTGCTCAAATGCAGAGTTTCACACTGAGGCAGCATGATTAAAAGCCTGTGGGGGAATCAAGCATGGGAATGGTTTTAAAGAAGATCAAGGGACTGAATGCAATTTTTTCTTCAAATGATATAATTAAAGAAACAGCATCCTCATTAGCATAACACACTAAATGATAAAAAGAATTGGACAGATGCCTAATCTTGAAATGCTTCTTAATTTACAAGTATACATTTTAAAAGAAAGCAATTGAGGTCTGTTCTTTCTAGCTGCCTGCCTGAATCACTGAAACTGCTGCTTATATAACTTACTGTCTCAAGGAGGGACAAAATACACAAAAACTAATAATGTATTCCAGGATACCATCCATATAATGACTGTTGCACACATATGTAGATGATAGAACATCCACAGTACTTGAGGTTGTCTGAGATTGGATGCCTACTAGACAAAAAGAGGAGATGTTCTCAGCTGGGGCCATATGCAGCCCTTAAGCAGTCCAGAAGCAGCCAGCATAAAAATGAAACATTTTTTTTTGTTGTTGGTTTTGATGTTAATTGTCTGGAAGGTAATTGGTCTGAGTTTATGATCACATGTTGAGCCACAGGGAAATGTGTTTGGAATTCCCATCAAGTTTAGTTTTTGAGGAGAATTTTTCTGAATTCTTGCAAAAATAGCTTTGTGGTTTTAATAAAATTGTGACTCAAATGTGGCAAGAAGAAAGTGGCATTTATGTTGATGCCTCCATGACTTGCCTGTATTCTGTTCTTGTCCAATATAAGCTGCAATGCTGCGGTTTCCTTTTCTCTTTAAGTTTCATCCTACTTCTGTTCCTTTACCATCACATCTATAGACTTCCAAAGGCCTTTGAGATGAAACAAAAATCTTGTGAAGTCTCAGAATTATGTTGCCACCTGTGAATGTGGGGAGGTTCCTTTGGCTGTGTCCAGAGTGCTGAACAAGAGGCTGGTATGTGGCAGGGAGGGATTTACTTGCTCTCCTCTGTGTGGAGAGTTGTTCTGTACTGCCCAGCACTCAGCTCAGGGTCTCCTCAGGGACCCACAGTGCCCTGTGCAACACAGTTATTTCTCTATTTTACGGCAGAAAAAAATCTGTGGTTTTTTCCAGTAAAAATTTGTGAAATACGGTGATCACCAGAGTATTTGGGCACACAGGGTCAGCGGTACTGACTTTTGAATTATTCCTCTCACAACCTCAATGCAAGGAGGAAGCTGGTTGCAAAAGAATGTCAGTTTTTCTAGCTGGAAGCAAACCTCCTTTTCTCTAGTCCTAAAGCTTCTCAGATGGAGAGATAGGAACCACCACTGTGAAGCTGCTGTGGCAGCCAGAGAGCAGACAGGTAGGCTGCAGTAGGCAGTCTCTACCATAACAATATTCTGCTCCTTTGAAGCTTACGTATTTTGGTAAGTACAAATCCCACTTTATAGTTAGAGAAGGAAAAATCATCTGCTGATGAGCAGATTGACAGGTCACTCCAGAAAGTCAGAAGATCTACTGGCAACAGTGTTAACGTTGTTGCAGGCTGGGTTTCTGTTTGCCATCAAGACTGCCAAGAAAATATTAATACTGCTCAGAAGATGGCATGGCTGGTGATGTGCTCTGTTTTCATCTTGACCTTTGGAGTAATTTGGAGTCAAAGACCCGCCTGTTTGATTTTTCTTGTGTCTTAACACATCAAGCTGAACGTGATCCCTTTATATCCTGCTAATCTTTCATATATGCAGAAGTAGTAACTGTGAGGCCGCAGAGTTCCAATCTATAAAAGGCAGCACTATTGATCTTGCTGATACAAGTTCAAAGCACTGTCTGGAAATACATGATAGTTCTAGAGAATGAATCAATGGTGTGCTAGGTGTGCATTTTTGAGGCAGTGCTGTATCTCATTCAGAACTGTGGTTGCCCCCAATGAGTTGCTAACGCTAGGATGTGAGCATCCCTGCATTTAGCTGGTCTCATCAATGGTAGCGCTTCAGCCATTCAAAATTCAGTGTTGCAGTCTGTAGGACTCTGCAGACTTTTTTAGGGCTTTCTGCCCATGCATCCCTGTTCTCTGCGTACTGTGCCAGGGGCTGCTTCACTGGGCATGAGGTGTGGGATAGAGGGTGACCCTTCCTCATCCACTTCAAAGATTTTGGGATGTAAAGGTGTCCTTTGCTGGCACAGCGTCTGGGTTTCTTTATCAGTGAGAAAGATGGAGACAGGGCAACATGGAGATGTGTAGCTCTGTGGCCTTGGGATCTAGTTGGAGAGTACTTTTGGGCCTGAGGATTCAATTCTTCCCCAAACTGGACATTGTTATCTATTCCATGCTCTTGAAGAGGTTGTTATAACTCATGTGTGCAGTAAGGACCAAGACTGAAAGATTCTTCCTTGCTTTGTTTGGTTTGTTTTTTTGGTTTTTTTTCCTAGTAGGTTATAATGATATTCATTACAGTCCTACTAATTTTTCTTCTGTATCTCCTGATAGTTCATGATTTTTTTAATGCCTGATTTGCATGCATGTTATTTATACATATGTGTTTAAGCTTTTTATAGTACTTACAGTTTGAGGAGAAAAAGCTAGAAAAAGCAATGCAAGGGTTTTCAAAGTCTGAATTAACAACTGACAAATAAATGTTTTAATTTATTTTTAATGGTGAAGGTTTGGAGGAGTGACTCACAATTTTTTAATTGCAGGGTTTTTCAATACACAATTTATTCTGCTCTTATTTATTTCACTTACTCTTACAGGTAAATAGATGTGGACTTAGTTATTTTTCCTGCTGGAAGTACATAGGATTGTAGTCTGGCATGTATATTTTTCTAGAAATCACATAATTCCTGTCAGATGTCATCTGTTTACATTTGAGCTGCAGTTACAGATTTGTCTGTGTTCCACTGTTGGGATCCATCACTACAGTAGCTACGAGGTTTCCCAGAAACATCTTACTTTTCCTCTCACAAGGCAAGGATTTAATTTTTTTTCCTACAATGCTTTGTTCTTATTACATTAGTTAATATTGGGATAAAATACTTCATATTAGTTTTGATTTTTTGGAAAAGAAAACCTTATCAGAAGCTTATAGTAAGCTTTTTGTCTGCCCAAATATTACGCAGGGTATGAGCAGTTACCACGTGTAAAGGTGCCTGTAAAGGAGAGAGTGAGGCTGCTTCTTGTTCAAGTGAGTTTAACCTCCTCCTCTTGAGGAAGAGGAGGTCTTTGCTGACATAATAAACTATTCAAAAAATAAATGTAGGAAGCTTGGAGCCTGTCTTCCATTTTCTGATTTGCAAGAGCATTCTTCTTCTGTCTGCCCTGATGCTGTTTAAAATTGGTTCCTGAAAATTTTGGGGCTTTATTAATTTGACTGACATTAAAATGCTGTTTCTATGGAGTCAAAAGCATGCTTTGCGTGCTGGTTCCCTAAAAAAGCAGATAAAAAAGTAAATAATTGTTCCACCTTTGAATATGAGAAAAGATCAAGAATACACAAAAATCCTTTGTTTAAAAATAAAAGGAAACATGCATACTCTTTCTCTCAAATTCTCCTGAAGAAGATATTTGTTAGACATTTGTCTCTTAGGGATTTTCTGAACAGAGGAGGCCTGAATTTAGGTATATATATGTCTTTAGAATGTGTATTTTTCTCAGTTTTCACTCACAAAAGGTAATATAAATATTTCATATATTTAGGGGTTTGTTACTTCTAGTTTAGACTAGAACATACCAAACTGTGAACCTGCCACAGTTTTTAGAGAAACCCACATCATTCTATTTTTGCAGCAAATACATGTTCCACTCTTAGTAAATTTCAAAGACTACATCGCTAAAATTCCCTGGGCAGTTGGCTTGGCATCTGCTAATTTAATTCCCATGTAGTACTGTAATAGAATATAAAGTAGAACTGTGGGGACAAGTGATAGTGTTCAGTGAAGATGAAACTCTAAAGGATATGAATAGGATTGCTTTGCTTGTGTTGCAAGTGGTGATGAAGAGGTAGAAAAGTTTCAAGAAAGTTTAGAGGAGAAGATGAAAGAGATTGAGCTCTTCCAATACCAAACCTGATCCCAAATGGGAAGAAATTATTTGCACCCCATATCATATAAATGCTTGAGATTAAACTTGCTGGGACAGTGAGAGAAAATAGGTGTTTGCTGTCATTGCCTTCCACACCCTCGAGGTCAGCAACCAGACTTTTCTTTCCCAAGTCTCTCTTCTGGTCTCCCACAATTAATCCATGCTATAAATTACTTGCTTAACTCCCCTACTCATATCAGTTACTTTTGCCATCAGTAAAAACCTTCTGTATCTATTGTTTTTTTGATTTCCCACCTTGCTTCACATGGGCGAAAGGCAAGAAGAGTATGCTGCGGGTTAGGAAATACCATGTTGCCAAAAAATTCATCTCCTAACTAGAAGAGAACACAGCACAAATTATAATGGACTGTGTAGATTCATACTGGAATGCTTTGAAAATAATGCTTTGGTTAAGTTAGGGGAAAATTTTGTTATTGCTCCACTGACCTACAATTAGTGATGTAGTATCATAGCCATGCTAGTCTGGATAGATGCAAGGGGGAATGCTTATCTATTGATAAAGAAATGAAGAAGGAAATAGCTCTCTGAAAAATTACTCTGCTGCACATTTTACCACTATTGATGGGTCTCTTCAAACTTTGCCATGCCTAAAACATTTTCTTCCTCAACTTTTTCAGCTTTTTTTTTTCTGGAAAAAATTAAATGTTCTTGGATTTATGTTCCTGCTGTTGACACTGCACTTCACATGAAAAACATTTTATTTGGAAACATGCTGATGTTTTTGCCCAGCCATTACTTTATAAATTCATCCTCTCATTCCCATCCCTGAGTGGGGGATTTTTTTTAGCTCCTGGATAGGACTGACCTGGTTTTACCACCTTTCATAGTTGCAGTTACCACTGCTTGGTCAGCTCTTTCCAAGACTATCTGCCTGATGTCCTGCCATGGCATTCTGCACCTTACTGTATCTCTGGTTTCTCTCTGTGACTGGCTCATCAGTATTTCAGGCATGTAGCTAAAACAGATATTCTCCTCTTTTTTTTTCCCCTGTACATTTTTCCGTGCAGAGAGCACAGCTGACTACTTCCCACTCTCACAGCAGGGAGTTACCTACACATTTTATTTCAAATCCTGTCACTTTACCTGTAACACCGCTTAGATATTCAGTGCCCCACTTCTGATGGAAGTGCTTTTCCCATCACAGCTGTGTACATCAGCCACTCTCCAGGCTGACCTTCCCTGCTGCACCACCTTCTGTGCCGACCCCCTTTGCTGCCTCTCATCTGTGGCCAAGACAGTAGGAAGTTCTTAATCCTCAGCCCTGAATGCCCTTCACATCTTTACCTGATCCTTGGCCACTTTGACTCCTCACTCATGAACCACTTGTCAGTGGACTCTAACAGCAGCACTATTATGTTTGTTACATTTAAACTGATTTTATTTCCACACACTGGGAACTGGTGAAGTTGAATGGGGGTGCTGGTAGAAATAGTTTTGTTGTAATGTAGTTTACCGTAATGAGTTTTGTGCACGGTCAATAATGGTGGGTCAGTTCTAATCTTGTGGGGTTTTTTTTTGGTTTTTTTTTTCTTCTAATTATGAATGTTAAAGATTTCAGTTTTCTGCCCTTTGGCGCAAGCCCTTCCTGGAAATGAAAAATCTCTTCTCAAAGAGAGGCAATTTATAAAGTGAACTCCATGGATTCACTTTGGCATTTTTGACTTTCATGGTCAAGAATAAGCAAGGAAACCACCTGGGGCTTGAATGTCTCATCTGGCTTTGCACTGAGTCGGCTCCAGCAACTCTACCACAGAGTAACACCTGAGTTATACAGTGTTCACACTCAGAAAATCTTCTCAGTTTGAAGGGACCCACAGGAACCATCAAGTGCGGCTCTTATGTGAATGGCCATTTATGGACACCGAATTTACTGGGATGGGGTCTTTGATTTGACACTCTGAAGTTTTCTGTTTTAATATGGGCTGTCTGAAGAAGGGCTTTAAATCACCAAATAATAATGCAGAATGACAGTCATCTGAGAAGTGAGGCCTGTCAAGAGTCTTACTGGCTTCACTAGCCATTGGGATGAATCAGACCACAGATCTGTTTCTGCCAGGCTCTGATGGCTTTTGCTCAGCTTTCGTGTTTAGAGTAGGATGGTAGGAATCCAACAACTATCCTTCTTTTCTAAATCCTCTGAAAGGTGTTGTCATGGGTGTCAAATCTGTCAGATCATCCTGTTCTCATCAGTGAGAACAGAAATTCTTCTTGGGTCTTGCAGGCACTGCTTCAGAAGCATTGTGTCCTGCCTGCAGGAGATGTCCCTGCCCATGGTGACAGATGTTGGGCCTAGGTGATCTTTAAGGTCCATTCCAACCCCTTGCATTGTGTCCTGCCTGTAGGAGATGTCCCTGCCCATGGTGACAGATGTTGGGCCTAGGTGATCTTTAAGGTCCATTCCAACCCCTTAACATTCTATTTTTTTTCCTTTCTTTTATTTTTTTTTATCTGCTTTTTCTTATTGCCTTCAAAAGGCTGTGTGACTTGACTGGGAATACAGTTTTCACATGCTTACAAGTTCCATTCAAATTTCAGCGGATTGAGCCCATTAGGTCTTCATTGGTTTATTGTATTATGAATACAGTCGGTGTCCTCAAGACACAGTATTTTATAAAACCTTCAGGCTGTACCTCATAATATACCAAATTTTAGTTCACTTTTTAAATGTTGTTAAAGGAGTTTGTATTTTATCTGAAATTTCTAGTTTATAGTACTGCAAGCTCCATTGATGGAAAGGGTGCTGCTACTGGAAAAATCCAGCTGGCTTATGCTGTGTTCTTGGAGTAGAGGTTTTTTACCAGCTGGAATTACAAAAACTGTCCTTGCCACTTGACCCCAGGGAAGAATTAATGGCACTAATTCTGAAAAAAATGCATCTGCAAACCATTGGTAGGACGATATCCTGAGAAAAAGTTCCACAGCACAGAGTAGAACTGATAGTCCTGGAGTCTCATTTTTTAAGTATGGAGATCTGTCAGAGCTGGAGCTTCCCTGTGCAGAATGTCTGGTTGTTTACACATGACTTGAGGGCTTTACTAGGAGGAGCCATCACTGAGCACCTCTTCAAGTGCCCTGGTCACCCTTCTGAGTTGACATACCACTTTTATTCCAGGAGAGTGGCTATATGCACATGACATAATGCAGAGGTTTCTCTTTGCCTTGACTTGCCCAAAACTGTAAACAGCCACTCTTCACTAGGGAGCACAGTTGGTCTCCATTTGTAGTAAAGTTGGGCCTTGCTGATTAGTCTACAAGCCCTCTTGCAGGCACCATTTCCTTTATCCAGCCCCACACTCCATAAGGGAACAGCCTATCTTTCTTGTGAGAACAAATAAATGTAAGCAGTTTATCGAAGTACGGTGGAAGAGTCTATGCCATCTCATGTTCTTGGTGTAATAAAAGAATTTGTGCTCTATAAAATATCTTTAGAGAACAGAAGAAATCTTTATTTTGCTGCTGAGAAGTTGGCTTCCCGCTGATCTAGTGAATCTCAGCCATCCCTGCTGCTTATTAACTTTTATACTCCAAGAGCTCATTTTCTTGGAGAATACTCCAAGAGTATTCTCTTCTGAGAGGCCAGAGAAAATTGCCTGGGATATGGAGAGCAGAGAATATGAAAACATCTCTGGTTAATGCAATATGTAATCCTCTTATTTGATATCAGTGATAAGCTTGATCTGTGTGTACTATGGTCCTTTTTGTAGTCAGGATGTTCTGTTAGCACAATGACTAATGCCTCCCTTCCCAACTACACGAATGCTTCTTATTTACACAGCTTAAACTCTTTATTCTTGATGCTAACTGATCATTTAGCAGACTGGCTGCTGGCATGGCTGGGCACTGCAGATTGAAGGAGAGTGCTCTCAGTGACACACATCATTACACAGGCTCTGGTCCTTGCTGCTGGGGGTTGTGTAGGAATAATGTAAAAATATCTGGCACACTAAGGCTGAAAATCATAGAACTGAGCCACTTGCACTGCTTTACTATTAGTGCTCAGAGTGTCTTTCAGCATGATCTTAAGCCACAGTAGATGTAGTGAGTAAAACAAAATCTATCAGCTCTCAGAAAGCTGAAGGTCTTTCATAGCTAAATGTTTAAGAGAATCTTTGACAGCTTCAGCTGTGTCTTAGGATGGTACTTATCACTTGTTTTCACACATGATTTAGGGAAACAGTACAGTACTGCAAGCATGGTTTAAATTTAAGTGGAAATACAGAAGAGAATAAAGGAAATTGAGTTTAGAGAAAACAGACAGGGGAAGATAATTAGGTGCAAAAATTGAAAGAAGTCTAAGAGGTGGCAGAAATAAAACTTGGAGGGATGATGAGGAAGTAAACTTCAGGGACCCAACAAAAGCTTTCAAAGAAGGTGGTGAAATGGTCTGCAGTCTGTTAGAAACAGATACTTCTCAACTCAGGCTTTGTCTCAATGGTGTATGTTGTAGACTTAGAAGAGGAGAGCTGGAAGGCATCCTGAGACATCATCTTTTACATTTGCGCACTCTGAATGTTGCTGACCCATTTTCACATGCGCTGATGAGAATCCATGGCATTCACTAATTGCATGGGTACTCTTTTAGAATCTGCTCAGGCATCTGGAAATATTTAATTGATATCAAGCATGACTGGAGGTTGAATCCAGGTACTAAGATAGTCCCCTCTGTAAAAGTAACTTGAAAAGTAACCATGTGTGTGCATCAGACACCAGTATTACAATGGTAAAACCAGTCCTTCAGGAGGAAGTCTAACAGTGGCACTGGGAATAATTTAAACTTCAAGAGCAATAGAATTGAAGTTTGTTTTTGTTGAAGGACACTTCACTATTTAGCATCCACAAAATTGCCAGAGGAAGGTAGCGAGAGAAAAGGACATCAGTAATTAGAACCTCTTACTCAGTGTTTTGTAGTTTTGGTTCTTACCAGAGATCTGTGACTGGTGTGATACCATCTTTTGCCAGGTTGACAGACATCCCCATGCTTCTGTTTCCCTATTTGCCCCATGTTTTGAATTATTGGTCCTTAAAACTGGAGCTACAACAGACAAGTCTCATGCATGTAAATATGAGTTCTTACGCAGTGTTAGGCGTACTTATAGAGTTTTTCTTGTATGCAGAACATGTTATCATGTCCAAATAGGAGTATCAGCAAAAATAAGGGTAGGAGGAAGCTGTTTCTGAACTATCTGGTACACTTCCACTGTGTTCAATTAATTTTAGAGAATCTTCTTATGAGTGCTGGGAGCTCCAATTTACTATGAAAGCAATGGGACAGCCTTTAAAATCAAATGTTGGTTCAGGAGAAAAAGAGGAAATCCCTTTCACATAAAGAAATGTTGCATTTATCAATTAATGTGTGTCCATGAAATAAAATTAACATGTCCATATACACCAAAAATTAGTGGAATTTTTAAAGCAGGACAATTTTATGGGTTTTAAGACTACAGAATTATGCGAATCGTCACAAAACTAGCAGAACAACTGAAACATGGTTTCTATTGGATTTTTCTCTCTCATGGTTAGTTCACTTTTTACTGACTTGTACCAAGCCCTTTTGTAGGAAGCCAGAGAAGCCACACAGGGGAGAGTCCTTAGTGATGCTGGAATTGCTGTGGAAACATCAGTCACAGTAGCACCTCATTAGGCAATAGACAGTCACCATGGGAGAGAAACTGTGATGAAGAGATAAATTCCTTGGTGTATCATAAAATACTTATTCCAGTTGCAGCTTTCTCATCATGAAGTAAAAATTTTCCCATGAAGACTTTCTGTTGTCACATGAAGTGAAAGCTACTTTCCATGCTTTCCTCAGCTCTACTCCCTGATCACCAACTTTCACAAAACTTGTGGGAATTCAGCACTTCTACCACAGTTGCTTGAAACTGGCCAGGAAGTAAAAAAGAAGACGGGTCATGCATATAAACTGCAGTAATTTAGGATGTACTTGGACATAAAGTAAACCCTTACACCTAAGAGCTCATTTGGTCTGTAATGCCTGGATCTGAGGCTATGGGGTCATAAAGGAGGGGAACGTTTGTTCCTTCTATGCTCTCTGCGTTACTCTTATGTCATCCTATGAAGTGTGGTTCACACTGCTATTGGAAATAGGGTGAGAAGTCAGATGGGCTTCAGCTCTGATCTGAGAGGGCAACTGCTGTAAAACACCTTCAAATTCCTTTATAGAAAGATGATTAAAGCATGGAACACCCCAGTGGTGAGCATTTTAATACAGTAGAAGGCAGGCAGTAAGCTAACTGTAGTTAGCAGGTTCCTCAGAAAAGCCAGAGATGAATGTGTGTGGAGCAATCAAGGAGTACTTCTGGACCTCACAATGGCTGAAGACAGCTTTGACAATTTTGCAGCTCAAGGATTTTCATCTCTATGATTTCAACATGGTAGATCATACAAACACTAAAAACATGCAAAAAAAATCCACCCCCCAAAAAGCTGTTCTACAATTGCATGCTAAAGTGCAGTATGGATAATTAGAACTTCCCTCCCAGACAGTTTCTATTCTGTAATGGGAATTATGTATTGATGTCAGAGGAAAACTGATTCTGATGGTGATCTTAACTTGCTGCTTGTACAGGCTGTGCTACACAATAACTGAATGTGAATGCTTTCAGTTTAGACAAAGGATAAATGCACAAGTCTATTGAGCTAAAATATGCTTATTTCTGAAGCAAATCAGTAATGACGTTTTTTCAGAAACTATGATTTTAAAAACCCAAACAACACAACCCAAAAACCTCCTTTAAGCTGTAGAATTTCATGGTTTTTTGTCATGATTTAGCTCCTAGTCAGCCCCTCATGCATGCCCCACCAGCAGCATTGGGGAGAGAGTTTGAAGACTAAAAATGAGAAAACTTGTGGGTTGAGATAAAGACAGTTTGATAGAGAAAGCAAGAGCTGTTCGTGCAAGCAAAGAAAAACGAGAAATTAAAATCACCACTTCCCACGGGCAGGCTGATATTCAGCCATTTCCAGGAGAGCAGGGGCCCCATCACACAGAACTGTGACTTGGGAAGATAAACCCCATCACTCGAAATATCCTCCCCTTCTTCCTCCAGCTTTATATGCTGAGCATGATCCCAGGCATGGTCTGGGATATCCCGTTGGTCAGCTGGGGTCAGCTGTCCCCGCTGTGTCCCCTCCCAACTCCATGTGCACCCCCAGCCCAGTCACTGCTGGGGTGTGGTGAGAGGCAGAAAAGGCCTTGACCCTGTGTAAGCCCTGCTCAGCAGTAACCAAAATATCTCTGGATTACCAACACTTTATTTTTCCCAGCACAAATCCAAAACACAGTCCAGTTAGCAGCTACTGTGAAGAGAATTAACTCTACAAGCCACAACCAGCACAACATGCTTGACATACATGCAATTTCTTTGTAGAGAAAGAAAACATTTAATTTTTTTATTTCTAGAGCTGTTTCATCTGCTTTTGTGAGCTGCTGAGGTTCATGGTGTTCTTGTATCTGATTTTTGGGGATATCTCTTTTGGTTGCAAAAGGGTTTGTATGTTTTTTTGGCTGTTGCTGGCTTGACTGATGAGGAGTGCTGGTATCTCTCACTGGTTTATTTCCTAATAGTGGCCTTTGTGCAAGACCCGATATAATGACAATTCAGGTGGAAGAGTGTCCTCCTAAAACTATACTGGGAAATAAGCAATATGTGTATTGTTGCCTATAAGGAGATTCCCATTTAGTTTTCAAGTGTTTATTCCTGGTGGAATAAAGACCTTAACACAGTTTTTTCACTTGAGTTGCTGGTGAGGAAGATCAAACATATCAGGCAGGTTTTTAGCTGTGAAAATAATCAGCATGCAAATCCCAGTGAAAATATAAAGTAATACTTACGGGCTCTTGGCAAATAAAACAGCTCCTTCAACACCTTTGCAAGTTAAAAATGGGGCACTAAATTGTATCAATCATATACTTTAAAAACTGGACTCCAGTTCACTTTTATTTCAACAAATGTAGATGTTAAATCTCAGATGAATAATATGCAGCAGGAAGGCATATTGTGTTTGCTTTTTGGTGTGTGTGTTGGTTTGTTGTTTTTTTTTTAACCCAGAAATAGCTCTAAATAACTTCAATTCAGTCGAAAGAAGCCCATGTGCTACTGTTGTTGTTTTCTCACCCATCATTTAAATGGTAAATATCAACCTGTAAATACTTTAACTGTGTTCTCCTCTTTGACAAAGAACACGTGGTAGCAGTTCACCTTATTGTGAAAGTAGTGCAGAAAACACAGGGCAGGTCTGAAATCATCAGCTGCTTGGTACAAAGTACTTATTCCAATTAACTGCCAAAACATTTCACTCTTAGTTTCTTTAGGTCACAGTTACCTGCTTTTCATGCTTACTTTTCCATTAATCTGAAAGGAGGTAACCCTAGCTGATAGGAATGTTTTAGAAAGGAACAGTTTGCACCCTGTGAATTTTTGAAATGCCCTTTTTATTTTAGTGGTCTGCATATACTTTGTTTAATGAGCTTGAAAAGCTTTAAATTAAACTACAGTGGGTGCTCTAGTGCCCTAGAACTACCGCCGAAGCACTGACAGGCAACATTGGTTCTTATCTAACAAAACAACATAATCAAAAAAATGTGCAGTAATTTTTCTAACAATAATGGTTTCCTTCATGGAAAGCAGCAAATAAATGTGCCTGAAGACTCTGCCTGGGCACAAATTATTTAAAGCTTGATGTTGGCTTTTTTTTGCATGTCAAATTTAAGCTTCCCTTTGTCTCTCTGCTGTCACTTGTAGGTTTTATCTTTCTGAACCTAAGGTTTTTCTTTATCAGCCCTATCTCAAAAGCCATTCATTTCAGGTTCTTGAATTTTCCTACCGTGACAAACATCCTATTTTCTTCTGATTTTCCAGGGTAGTCAAGACAAGTGGGATGAAAAAATAATAGGTTTTCTCTGACCAACTGCAGTATTATGTTAAGCTACAGGTTTGTCTCTATTAGCAAAGGGCACTGCCAGGCCCCAAGGAGAGCCTGTCTGCTGACACTGGGAAGCTGCTGGAGCAGTTCCTGGCCTGAATTAGAGCCCTTCCAGGCAACTTTCTCCCAGTGGATTCCCTATTTTCAGGAGTTGGAGGGTCAGGGCATGTCCCCATGAGGCAGCCTGCATGCAGTCACCCATTTCAGTCCTATCTTGGAAGGTGGCCTTATTCCTGGGAAGCTACTTGGGAATGACTAATTGAATAGGATAGCTGTAGCCTGTGAGGTTTCCTCAAGCAGCCTGAGCTGGCAGTGCTGGCAGCTGGTGAGCGAGGCAGCAGCTGTCCCATAATTGCAGCGTTTGATCCCACATCTGTACGTGCCCGTCCACTAGGTTGGTGTAGTGGTGGCATGGGAGGTGAGGAGCTCTTTGGTGGCGTGGCTCCTGTCTGCCCTGCCACGAACACTATGCTAGAGGTCCTCTGTCCCCGTGCTCTGAAGGAGGTGAGGAAAGTCCCTCAGGATGTTCCCTCCTGGGCACAGGAGCATGGTTCAGTGGTTGAAGTCATGTATCCCCCAGTGGTAAAAAGGGAATCAAAACATGTGTCAGGATGTGATGTTTTCAGACTCAACTGATTAAACAAAATGATTTAAAATGAGGTTGGTGTTAGTTTGTGATTTATTTTTCCTCATTTTCTTTCTAAGCACTGAGTTTTTCATTTGTTTCTCAGATCATTCTTCTCCTTCCATTTCTCATGACATCGCTTTCTTCCCATGCCTGCTCGCTCCCTCTGTTGTGTTCTCACATTCCTGGCTGCTTGCCCCACTCATGAATTCTGCTGTATTGCATAGTTTCACTTGTCTGTGACCCACTCCTAGTCTTCTGTAATTTATCTCTCCTCTGGTGCACACCTTGTCATGCCCTCAATCACCCTTGCTCCCCACCAGTGAAACCATAGTGCTAATGCTCGTGACTCTCGCCTTTCTTTACTTCCCTCCTTCTCAGTTTTCTCAGATTGAGGAGGACTGTCTCCCTTCCCAGACTGCCACCTCTAGCTGAGCTCAGTGTCCTTGCCCATCTCAACCCTTTCCAAGCTGTGAAGTTTCTCTCGTGTCCCATCATACTGATAGCCAAGGATCTGGGTTCCTGGATATTGATACTGCACAGGGTAAAGTAGGCACTGACTAATCTTTTCCTGCTCAAGCAGCTTTAAAAAGCAGGATTTTTAATCCTTCTTCTTCCCCAGTGCAGGCACATTCAGGTGAGACTGTTTTCCAATTTTAGAAGAAAATTAGAATTTGTTGCCATACAGAAAAGGAGCGGGGAAGAAACGGTGATTAAATGGTGGCAGCTGGGTAAAACTCGCATTTAACTGTTTCGTATTTTTGCAGCAGAATTGCATAAGTGCCAGGTGACATCTCTGTCTCTTTGTGGGCTGGCACGAGCAGTAGGGAGAGCTGTGTGAGGCTGCTCAGGGGGAGAGATGAGGTGGCTGCCCAGATACTTCAGTTTGGTGCTTTGGCAGTATTTTCTGAGCCACAGTTACTGGATTTTCCTGCTGGTGCAGGGGGATCTGTGAGCTGCAGCTTCCTGGCAGGATTCTGGGAACAGCACCAAAACCCCCAACAGGCAGCAAGCAGGTTTTGTGCTCTGAGTCAGAAGCAGGCTGAGAAGATGCAGCCTTCAAAGCATGTATCCAAGATGGGGAAGGGGATCTGTGCAAGGTGAATATTTCCAGTGTGAGGTTCAGAGCCTGGAGGGACCCTCTCCTGCCAACACTCTCGGTGAGTCTGCGGGTCAGCTGCTAGTTTTCATACAACAGGAAAAGGAGAAGGGAGATTGCTGCCTTTCACCACTGCTACCCTGAGCCAGCTCATCCTTCTAGCTATTTCTGTCTATGCTTATCTATAGCATCATCCCCCTTGTGCTTGTGTACCTGCCAAGCGTTCAAAACAGGCACTGCTGTGGCAGCCTTTTTCCTTCTCTCCAGCCTGGACGATAAACGACTGGATTGCCTGTTTTTAAATTTATTTTTAATTGTTTCTCTGCATCAAGAATTTACGGTGGGAAAGCTAAGCTGGAGAAATGCTTTCTGGAGTGGGTGGCCAGATTGGCAGATCTCTGCTTGTTCTTAGCCCTTAGAGAAGCCCTGCAGCCTGACCCTTGCTGGGCTCACTCTGCTCTTTTTGAAAGCGATGGTTTCTCGGAGTGAGATGTGGTCTTGGGTAAAAACAAACAAAGTTTGGATGCGAGAGAGAAGATCTGGATGTGATTTGCCCACAAGGGGACCCAGAACAGAAAGCTGAATGCTTGGGTGAGTTCACAGCAGCCAGCTTGTCCAGTGCAGGACACTGTATTCTTCTTTATTATAGACTGAGTTACCCAAGGTAAAAATAGCAGTATCAGAAATCCTAATATCTCTACACTATCTATATACTCACTGCAGCTATATGTGTTGTTTTGTTTAGTTTGGGCTGTGAATCAGACTGCTCTCTGTGTTTAGTCCATCTCACTGTGGCTTGTGACTTTGTTCCCCACTGGGAATTTCAGTGCTTGCATCTGGAGTTGTGCAAATACATGCAGGTGTGCAAAATTTACATCCTGCTTTAGTGTCTTTGTAACAGCACTGGTTTAAGTAATTAAATTTCACTCAGATTTGAAAATTGACATTAAAGCATGTCTTCTGCTACATCAGTGTGACTTCACAGGCGAAAAAGCATAGATATCTATATTTGTAACATACTGCTTTGTATCCTTGAAATATAAGGTGGAGACATAGTGAAAGTTTCAATGCACCTACCCAAAGCTGCTTTGTTGGATAGGTGTGAAAAGATTGAATACTCAGAATTTTCTTCTTTTAAGTAATCAGATTTTAGACACAGAATTTCAGTGTGAGGCTGTCAGGGCTTCCCAGATACTTCTATCCTTACACTGACTGAAACTGTCATTGTAACATTTGAAATGAGACCTAGGTTCAGACATCCTACATCTATATTTCTTTGTTAAATCTGTAATTAAATATGAATTGCTATGGCAATATGTACAGTGGAAGTTGTTTCGATGAGAAAGAAGTGTTGCAGCATGTGGAGTATCTAAATATCTAAATTTATATGTTTTTGTAATAGTGTTTATGAAATACCTCTGTGAGGTAGGCAACCACTGAATTAATTTACAAAGTGCAGCTTTAAAAATAGTTTTTGCACTTCCACAACAGCATAAATATATTTGTAGGTGGTTACAAGTGATGGAGCATTTGGGCTGAGATGTCCTGTGAAGGGCTAAGAGTTGGACTCGATGATCCTTGTGGGTCCCTTCCAACTTCTTTGATTCTGTGTGATTCTGCTGGCTATGGTTTGGATGATACTTCTGGACAGAGGCATTTGGCCAGCATTTTGGCTTAGTTTCTTACTGGCATGTGACGTTAAACATGGCAAGTCCAAGGAAGAATGTGTTTTATCCTGATTGTTAAAAATTATCCACCTTTACTTGTATGATTGAGGCAGGTCTCAATATATATTAATATTAGGAGGTTTTCAAATCCATAAGTAACAAAGTTCTGCTTTTTTCTCAATCCATAAGTACAAGTAACCAGTGCTTGCACAGCCCTTGTCACAAGTTGGTGAGAAAATCCTTTACAAATGGGATTGCTGCCACTGAACTGTTGTGTGCATTGAGGAATGACAGCACAAGACGTGGGAGGAATTTTGTATAATTTTCACCATCTGAAGTTAAACTGGTTGTTTAGGCTCACCATTACAGGGTGAGGTGCACAGTTCGTCACACTCTGGAACATCTTTGTTTTCTTCGAGAAACACAGTTAAATAGCTTCATTCTCCTGCTCAGTCCCAGGTTCTTGTTGCCTGGATTTTATCTTGTTGCCTGGGTTTCTTTGCTTCTAGTGCTGCTTTTTGGAGACAACTAATTACTTTCCTCTGAGAAAGAACCTATTTTAATTTTGAGGACAGCTTATGGAGGGGGCTGACACAGGAGGAGTTAAGGGTGATGCTACACCAGGTCTCTCCACATCCTAAATATCCTCCAGTGCTGTCTCACCAGCAAGGTTTCCAAAATCACCCCCATGCACATGCCTTTCTCCAAGACATGCAACACCCACTTCATGCAGTTAAATGCTGCTCTGGTGAGCTGCAACACAGACCTCACTTTGTAGTGGGCAATTTTGAATGGGGAAAATAGTCAGTTGCCGTGTGGCGCGTTGACATGTGGGCGAAGGGCTTAGTGTCTGGATGTGACAAGAGACCTGTCCATGGTGTGGGTGTCTCAGGCAGGATAGAAGCTGTCCAGTTGGCCAGAGAAGTGCTCACCTGCAGGGCTGGGTGAGATGCATTTCAGGCAGCCGACAGATGGAGCAGATCTGACCTGAGGTGACTTGCACAAGGTCACTCAGCAGGTGGGTACTAAAGCTGGGTACAAAAACCAGACCCACCTGCTACTCCTTAGGACACACCACCTCCACAGCAACCAAAGAACCTGGGTTAAACACTGCTGTCTTTATGCCCCACATGAGGTGGATCTGGGTGGGGAGCTCAGGAACGAGGCTACACATGGATGTGAAAGCAGCCATGCCTGCAGGATGACAGGAAAAAAAAAAGGCAAAAAGGTTATTTTCCTAGATTTTGCAAAATATCGTAACTAATATCCTGTTGTGCAGCAAAGGCAGCAGGTGCCTGGGACTCTGTGTGGTCATGGTGCCCTTAACTGATCCTTTACAAGCCACCAAACCACACAACATTTGTGAACACTGCTGCAGTGTGCTCCTTTGCATTCCAGTTCCTATGGAAACATGCTGTAAGAATGTCTAAAATAAGTACAGTGCTTTGAAACTATTATTATTTTGATCTTTCCTTCCCCCCCCCCAAAAAAATATCTGCTTTACCACCTTTCTGGCTGAATTTTTAATACATTAAAAAGATTGTTGTCATTATCTGGAAGAGTGTGCTACCCTGCTTACCCATGTGCCTGCATCCTGGGAGCTGATGGATCCCAGGTTCTGATATTGAGATCAGCTCCCTTCCCCCATCCTCCCTGCTCAGTGGGGTGGCAAGTTTTTGGTGCATGTGTTGAACACACACACACACACACTCACACACATATATAAATCAACAAGCTTATTTCCAGCTCCTTTTAGGATACAGGATTACAGGACATAGTGTTGGCTGAGAGTGCAGATTTCAGTCCAGCTGCCCATCAGTGCAGAGCCTGATTTGTGCACTGTTTGTGCAGGAGATGGTTGTGAGCCAGATGGGGACATCCTGCAGGTCCCCTCTTCCCTGTGGGAGGGTTGGTGCTGGAGGAGGCTATGGGCTGTTTGGAACAGCTCTGGCAAAGGAAGTTTCTTGCTCTCCCTGAAAGAGTGCTCATGCTGGTAACTGAAAACAGGGCTGGGTATTTAAAGCACTTTTCCCCTGTGCTCCTGTAGTTTCCTTCTAAAGCTTTTAGATCCCTTAGAGCAGAAGTCTCCCTGACCTCAGTAATGTCTACGATTTTCAAACAGCCATGTCCCATTTTCAATAACTACTTTTGATGAGTGCGCTTTAGGAATGCTAGGGCTAAATCCTACAAAGGGCTAAAAAACCTTATTTAAAGCTAGGTGCTAATTTTTGCTCATTTTCAGGCTTCTGGCCTCTTGCAGTACTATGCCTCAGAACCCAGTGCTAGATACCAGGAGAAGAGCTGGAGGTGCATGTTTGGCATTCAAGGGGGAGGCAGGCACTTACATTCAGAAAAGCGATTCAGGAGTTTTTGGGCAGTGCCAAAACCCTTTGACATCCCTATATGCTGGATACATATATATCCAAGAAGTATCTGCATTCCCAGAGCATCTTTTGGGGATACACACACCTTTTGTTTCTGATCCCAGCTGTGGAGGCAACAACAAAACCAGGTTTGAAATACAAGGGAGTTGACACTTGAGCATTATTTTTTATGACTCCACATCCTAGACAAAATAAATGGTAAAGAGTTACGATGATTTGGATCTAGGTAACATTATGCTTTAACATTAAACTAAGTCTTAGCCATTTGAGAAGTGTAGGCATCTGTTTGAATCCTGTTTCAAATCACTAGGCCAAATTTTGCTCACAGGGTTCCTTCCTGTCAGTGAGCAGCTGCTGTGTAATTATGCATCCTGATTTATGTTGTTCAGTGCTTAGGCTTTGCATGATTTTTTATGTGTTTGTGGTAACTGTAGTGGCAACACCAGGCCTGTTTTATTTTGGTGCAACACTGAAGGCCAGTAGAAAAAATATGAGTCTAATCTTAATAGACAGAATAAAACTTTATAGGCTATTTTCAGAGTTGCTGTAATTTTGGGGTTAAACCATGCATTACCCGAGCAGTCAAATTAAAATGAAAATGCTGGTAAAAAAAAATAAATTGTGAAGCTTGGTATTTGCATTGCATTTCATATCTGCAAAGATCCTTCCTTACTTGAATGACAAGCACTGGGTCCAGCACTGAAGTGAATACCAAGAGAGATGAGAATCGTGAACTATGGAACAGCGAATCGTAAAGAATAATTGCTCTGTTTTAACGTGAATAGGCAGGACTGAGATTCTTTTTGTGAGGGCTCTGTTTGAACTGCTTTTGAACTGGAGCTGGGCCACTGTAGATGTAACCTTTCTAACCCAATTGATAAGTTCATGTGTATGCACAGTATGTAGGTCATTCACATTTATTCTGAGTAGCCCAGAAAAGAATGCAGTGAGACTTCAGAATATTTTGCATTTCAACCGTTTTGTTGTGGCTAATTTCTCTCTTCCACACTTCCTTGTTCATCTATGCTGGAAAAAGCCCTCAACAAGATTCATGGAAAGCTGATAAATGGGCATGGATAGCTGATAAATGAAACACTGAATAAACAGCTACACTCGTGAGAGAGCAAGAGGCAGGTATGAGATGCCCTGCAGGTATGAGGGACAGGATCTGTGAAATAGGGAATTACCTACACCTTTACTACGTCATTGCAGATTTGTTTAGCAGTCACCAGAATTTTGGGATTATCTTCTATTTGAGAAGGGCAATATTGCAATGATTTAAAATAATTATTCTGGCTTGTGTCGTTAGACAGTATTAAATCCTGGCTGTAGTAAAGTAACAGTTAAACTCTCTTAAGAGAAAAATCATAAGTTATCATGGAGGTAATGGACTCGTTAGGAATGTACATGTGCTTCAATAAAGGAAAATCGTAGAGTATAGAAGTGACTTTTAAAGGTGACATTATTAATTTTGACCTTATATTGATATAGTTTGTAGAAACATAAATTGGTTTGTGTTATAAGGAACCCTAAAGACCAGATAGTTCCAACTCATAGGTGGGAGCACCTTCTACCATTGCCTCATACTCTTGCCTACCACACCAAATAAATTTTCTTGGGCCCAACTAATATCAGACATAAAGTGGCATGAATGGTTATGATGGATGGTCATACTTTAAATTAGGATGCAATGTCCATTGGTTTTCCACAGGAATTCCCAGTAAGTCTGGCTTGTGAATACAAAAATCAATTGAATTTGAAGGTAGTACTAGCCTGACAGGCATTGCAAGCTCTGCTGAGGACAAAGAGAAGATTTTAGCTGGGGATCTAAAAATACTATATTTTCTATTTGTAAGGCTCAAATATGACAAACATAAACACGCAGATCTGTGGAAATTATCTGAAAATACGTAAACAGTAGTGCTAGGAAGGAGAAGAGGTTCAAGTTGTCATCTTATAATGTGGTGTCTCTTGATACTGGATAAGGATTTAGTAAGTGCTGTTCCAGACTGAGCATGACACTAGCTTATGGCACTGTTCATTCAAGGCCCTTGGGAAACCCCTTGTTTTTCCTCTGGCACAAGTGCCCCTGAAACCCTGCTGGCACTGAAGGCTCAGTGGAGGGCAGTGGCTGGCCTGTCACCACAGTGAGCTGCCACATGTACCCGCAGCGGCTCTCCCTGTTCTGCATCTAACTCCATCCCAGTGTTCAGTTTTAGCTCCTGCTGGTGGAAAATGGAGATAGAAATGGAATTAAGCATAAACAAAGTGGGTGGGGAGCCACAATATGTGGGGACAGAAGAGCACCACCATGGAGTCCTGTTAAATGGGGTGGAAAGAGCAGAACAGGAAAAGGGAACTGCCCCTTCTCCGAGCTGCCCTCACTAAACACGAGTCTCTTAGGCCACGTTGGTTAAATTGGGTAAGCAGAGGGACAGCAATCAATACAGGTTTTGATCCTGGAATAAATTTTTGCCAATCAATACACTTTGCCTAATCAAACATCTATATGCCTTCAAGGATTAATGCTTCTGTATTTAATTTGTCTGCCACAGGATAGATTAAAATAATTTCCTCTTTAACTTTGATTCTGTGTTTTCTCAGTTAAAACACAATATACATTTTGTTGTCTTAGAAAATGGTTTTGCACATCCTAATGTATGTCTTTCTGTGAACTCTTTCCCAGCCACAGAGAGCCCAGGTTTTCATGGATGCCCTGGGGAATGACAATGTAGAGCATCATTATGTTTGAAATTTCAGATTTCTTAAAGCGAGCATACAGCCCACACTCTCCCCAACCACATAAGGTGCTTGTTTTTTATAGTAGAAGGATGAAGTGCTTAAAGGGTTTCTATTAACAGAGCACTAAACTGAGCATCAGGAGGTCATCAATACCTATCCACTGACCTGGGGCAAAGCATTTGCTGGAGTGTTTCTTCCACATGGCTTTGGATTTTCCCCACACTTTTTTTTCCAACTCATCCTACTTTAACTTTTTGAGGTGGTGTCCATTTCTTACTTGTATAAAGCCTACAGCACTTGACTGTCTGCCTGTGAACAACTAAAAATGAGGGCTTATTTGCAGATGACAAGACATTAGAAGATACATGTCTCAAGAGGTTAAACATAGTAAGTAGTTGAGACGAGAAAAATTTTTTTCAGTTGGGCCTAAAATGCTGGCCTGTTTCAAGAAGGAAACTGGATGTTGTTGACAGGAATTCAGCTGGAGAGGATTACAGTCATTAAGAAATACTTCTTTTGCTGAACTGTGGTTCTTCATGTTAATATAATACATAATTTGTCATTGATCCCTCAGAAAGAGTGGTGTTCTAACAATCACAGTTAATGTGTGTTGCTTCATATGTCCCAGGAAGAAAATGTAGTTTTGGATCCACACTGTCTGGGTTTTGCCTCCCTGCAGCAGGTCCATGTCCCCAAGCTGAGATTGGGACACTTCTTTTGAAAATCTCCCCTAGCCTATTTCTCTGATGAATGACTCAAAGCAGTTGCAGTGAAAAGAGATTTGAGGAGTGCAAGAAGGAAACAGGGACATCGCTGCATCCAGACTGGAGGGGCTGTGAGGAGCCATGGTGACAATTTTTACCTTCTTTTGCTTCTCTTTGCTTCTACAAATGGTATGTCAGGGTTTGTTGGATTGCTCTAGGTGTTTTCAGAGCCCTGGGAATGCTTCTGTAAGCATTATTATTGCATTCTTCCATGTAGGCAGAAACTATGGTAGAAGCTTATCTTTATTCAATCAGATCTCTGCTATTTCCTCAAATCCAGTTGATAAAGCTAAGGTCAAATTACCCTTCGATCCCCAAAGCACCTATCAACCTCTCTGCTTATGCTCAGACCAAGTACTTCAAAGAATTTAAAAACCCTGAAAGTTATATCCTATGGCCTGTTTCCTTCCCCAAGGTATTTCATTATAGGACAAGTTGAGTGAAGGGGAGAGGTTAGTAAGTTTTTGTAGTTTTGATTGCACACGTTTGGATCAAACTGTTATAACATTTTTCATGAGATCTGCAAATTGCTTTTTTAAAGTAAATTTAATCCCTTTGAGCGTATTGTGCACTTTATAGCTCTTAAATGATGCTTAGACTACAAGTTCTGTCACTGTTCATGAAAAGTAGGTTGTCTTAATTTGTAAGATCATGAGAATCTTTTAAGCCCACTGGCTCTCATTGCAGTCAATGGGATATTTTTGCTTTGCATTCCAGCTGGAAGAAGATCAGCTCCATTGCCACTGGGGAATGTACCTTTAACTGTCCTGCATCCTGCTTTAGTAATTGATGCAATCTGCACTAAGCTGTGACATTTTTCATTTTCTAAGCTGTTTATTAATTCCGACACTGAATAATTAAAAAGGAGAAAGAAATACAAGGAAAACATCTCATGGAAGACCATCACAGAAGCTGTGTATATAAAAAAGGATGCAGACCACAGGGCAGACTGCAAACAACAAAGAGCCACATAAAATCCAAGGAAGTCCAGAAACTCTATTTCCAATTATGCACATACAGCGTCTTTAAGTGAGTGCTGCAATACCCTCATCAAATTCTTGCTTGATACTTCTAAATACAGAACTTGGAGTTACAGGCTGACATAGTAAAGCAGCATCAATAACCTGCTTTCCACTGTAAGACTGAATAAATATGGCACAGTGTGTTTTCCTAAAATGATTTTTTAAAACACTATCTACACAGATAACATGCTGTGGTGCATATTTCCGTAGAGAAATCAAAGAATAACAAAGGCAAAAGAAAAAAAAAAGGCAGTGCATTTTGAGTGACTGTGAGAAAGCAAACTGAAATTTCAGTGTTAGTTGCCAAAAATCATTGTTTGGTATCTTTGGGAGAACAGCAAGCACTTGACACTCTCTTCTCCCCTGGTGTTTCACTTTTTATACCAATACAAAACTACAGCAATGTGTTTTTAATCTTTCACTTTTCTGTATTGCACTTTATCTTCTCCTCATAGGTTTCCAGAGAAAACAGGATTCAAAAACTATGATAGGGGAACCAATCAGATAAATCTGTGTGTGTTTTCATCTGATTTGTACTGAAATGACACTATGTGCAGTGCTGTGGCAGAGGCGTGAGATACAATTAAGACTGCACAGCCCTCAGGAAGTATTAAGATTTAATAACAATACTGAAACCTGATGTGCCATTCCCAGCCCTGTATACAGCATGGCATTTGGATGCTGTTGTAAGTGTGCTTCAAAATGAGTCTCTGCTTGGTTATGCAAATTGTTCTTGTACCAAGGAACCACTATGTGCTGCAAAATTAAAACTGGGAGGAAAAATAACCGCTGTGGGATAACATGCAATAAATCCACTAAAGCTGCTGGCTCTGGTGAGGTAACGTCTTGTCCCTCTATGGGTGGAACATTTCTCTATTGAATCGTTGCAGTTTTGCTCAGAAACGTCCTGCTGCTTGAACTGCTGTGGGAAGAGCAGTAATGTCAAGCAGATACCAGGTTTTCCCAATAGGGGCATCCTGCTGGGAAATGGGCTGCACTGGTGTGATGGTGTAAAAAGCTCAGCTGCAGCAGCTCTCTGTAATTGCTATTCCCTTCTGATTCCTTTGCTGAATGTACAAAACTGCTTCTCAAGAACAGATCTGGGAACAAAATCCTTGACTTGTCACCAGTGTAATACTCTGCATGCTAAGCTGGGGTTTCTGACTAGCTTGCCTTCATTGTCTCTTGCAATCACTATTTGAAATTGAGTCTGTCATCTCCTGTTATGGTGCCAAAGCCTGACACTGGAGAACAAATGCTTCTGTTTCAATCAGTAATGTTTACTTTTTCATGATGAGTGCAGTTTAGTGCCTCCCCAGGTAGGAGGCTCTGCTGCTAATTACCAAGGAAATGTTTTCTGCCTGCACAGGACACATGTGCACTCTGCATCTTGGCTCTGTCAAGCAGCTGAGCTGGGTGGGATCAGTGCTGGTGGCTGCTGGCTGCACCGACAGCCTCTTACTACTACTGCTGCTTGAAGAAAGACCTGCTCACTTTTCTCTTGCAGCCCACCCAGCTGCAAAAGAAAGTCTTTTTTTATGAGAACACTCTTGAAGGAGGTCTCCAGTCCTGCTTGCACTGGTAAGCGTCACTTCCCAGAGAGGAGTATGGTGTTTGTGTGGTGTGCACAAAGGGCAGGCTGGGTTTGGTTCTTCTATATATTCTTCAGTGATGTGGAGTTTGGTCCTAATAATTTTTGGCACTTGGCTTGTAGATATACAGCAGAAAACATCTCACATTTTCCGTAACGGCTTAAATTTTTTGTGGATTTTTGGGGTTTTTTTTTGTTTGTTTGTTTGTTTTTGTTTTGTTTTGGCTCTTTTTGGTATATAGTTTAAAATTATGGCCATTTTTATTTTCTATGACAGTGTTGGGTTGAAAAGATTGTAAAATTTATCTTACTTTTTTGGTGAGCTTATATCAAGACAATTGAACACCATAGCAATTATTATATTCCATTAAAGACCTGTTGTATGGAGTGTTCTGGGATTTGCTTAGAAGGGGTCGTTTTGAATGTATACTTACTCCTTACATAATTTCCTAAGCTGTTGTTTAGCCCCACCATTCATTTTTTAGTAATAAGTTGCAGAGAATTCTGCTCTTCTCTTTGATCCTGCATTGTTTGTCAGGAGGATTTTCAGTAGCAGTCTACTGTACTCAGCGTAGAGCATGTAAGTGGAGGAATTAGAAATGCCTCATCATAGGTTTTTGTGTCTGCTTGTGCTGAAGAGAGGTGGCTTATGTAAGAAATACAAGACAGTAAAACCTCTCCTATGATAAAGCAAAAGAAAAAGTTGCATGTTATGGGGACTGTACCCTTTACCACCATAGAAAGAAGAGGCTGCTGCAGTGCTTGGACCTGCCTGGGCTGCTCCAGTACTTTCCTCCTAGGGAATTCCTGTTTCAGAATAAGGGAGTCAGCACATAGAAGCAGCACTGGCAAAAACTGGCTGAAGAGTTTGCTTTCCAGGGTGTGCAGCTGGTTCTTTCCATGTCCTTATTTCCCCAGCCAGAGCAGGGCTGGGCTTTGGGCTCTGTGCCTGTGGAGACTCCTTAGTGGCTGTGAAGTATCTGCGGGGTGTAGGTTTGACTTTCTGGGGGCACTCTTGGCAAGTCTCACCCCACAGGGAATCAAGGAGGAGCAAGGAGATCTTTGGCTGTGATTTGGATGGGATGATGAGCCCCACAATGATGCTTTGAGGAGGGGCTGCATGCAGGGCTCTTTTCTTCCATATGCTTTATGGCATACTGACTGCAGAGCAGATCCCATGTGAAGATCAAGGTACACATGACTTTAGGGCCTAAGGTTTTTAGAGCTGCTGTAACTGAATTTAAGAGATTCTTAGTTTGGAAAACAGAAGTTTAAACTCAGGGCTTGACTCAAGGGCTGGCATAACTCACATAAGAAATCCGTAAACCATAGCAATCCCTAAAGCTTGCCCTAAGCATGGTTAGGATGTTAGGATCTGAACAAATATAGCAAATCAAGCCCTTAGGACTTAAATGAGGCCCTAAAGGACTTAGAGAGCTGCCAGTGCTTTAGACACAGAACTATGTGTCCCCACTGTGGGAGGCAGGTATATGCATGAAGAACCCTCTTTCTCAGTGCTTAAGAGGAAAGATTATGAGCACTCAAGAAAATGTTTAGTAGAAACACGAGTGTTGCAGGATGTGCTGTTGCCCACACCTGGATTGGTGAGGACTTCTTGGATCATAGGCCTCTTCAACACTGCTGTTAATTCCACTTAGCACTTGGATGTCTTAGCACTTGCTAGTCCAGGTCATACCATGGGTTTCTAGATCAAGGGAACTGCTCTAAAATCTCTTTCTCCACAGAATTACAGGGACTTTGTTAAAGTCCTGCAATATTTCAGATTCTTTTTCCAGAGTGTAAAACTTGAACTTTTATTCCAAATTAAAGCACAAGAATTTTATTAAAGGTAATTGGAGTGGCTCACTATATTTGACTTTCTGAAGAGTTACTGATGAGGTATTTCAGTGTGAAGTTGGGGTTTGTGACTGGGTAGTATCAAATCAAGCTGCGGTGTGTTTATTTGAAAAGGATAAAAAAATTCTAACTAAATGGAAACCTGGTTCTAGGGGTAGTCAGAATTTAGCATTTTATTTCAGATTTTGGTGTTGGATGAGCTAAAGAAGCAGTCTACAATTTCTTCACCTTCACAGATTTTGACTTGATCTGCTTTCTCAAAATAAATAAATGAGAAAAGCCAGCTGAGAGCTTACTTGTGGGAGTGAATGGCCATGACAGTTTACGTTTTTCCACCAAGGCAGGGGTAACTCGAGTAGATCTTGCAATTTTCTGCAAGTCCTGCAGATTTGGTGTGGTCCCTCCTACAGATACAGACACCAATGTCACAACTTTCACTGAAGATGGAAGCCAAGTGTCTAGTGCTCATGGTGAAGAAATCAAAAATATGATTAAGAGGCACCCAAAGAGAGAGTGAATCCAACCCTGATGCAGTGTGGTATTAAAAATTCGTAAAATCTAATTTTTTAAGCTAGGCTGTGATTATTGCAATTTTTTTTAGGATAGTGACGTGCTGAAATAAGAGGTCTTCTGAGCTCTTATTGGCAAGTTTCCTCTGCAGACATGGAGGATAGAAACTTATGTCACTTAAGTGAAAGCTGTCATCCTTATTTAATCTTGTGCCTCCCGGAGCAAAGTTCTTTAAGAAGAACACTAACATAACATTCAGCAATTTGTTGTTGCTCTGTGGGGATTTTTTTTCCCCCCAAAATTGGTCTTGCCCATCTCTTTGTGTTCAGGGAAAATTAGTGAGCTGCACTTATTGCAGCAAATCAGCTGAGTCCTCACTTCCTACTTCAGGTCAGCAGAGTGCCAAGATCCTATTTTGGGCTGTGCCCACCTTTTCCCTGGGATAAAGGCAACAAAAGTAGTTTGATGACTGTGTTGGATCTCTACGTATTAGTTCAGTGTGTTTTATACACAAGGGTGGAAAGATTGTTTTCAAATCAGCATGTCCTGAGGTTTTTGCTGCAAACGTTCAGTTCAGAAAGTGACCAGCCTCACTGATGTGTGTGAGGTGTGTGGTACCAGCTAGAGCCAGGAACTGGAACTTTTTGGTTTTAGGAGTACATTGTATTATTGAGATGTAAAGTGCACACCACATACTTCTGCAGAGCTAAGCAGCCTGTGTGCTAGGGGAACACTACCAGCAATAAACCTGAGCTGAATAAATTCCTGTTTCCTGTAGCTGGGGAATATCCATATGACACTGATGAATTCTGCCAGCTCACATGTAGAAGTTCTATGTTTAATGTTGAAATTTGGTTTTAGAAGGGATTTGCTAAATCAGTGCTGTTATGGATGGGGAAACACGTAAGTAAACAGAGATTAATTGATTCAAGAGAACTGAGCTCCTTGCTTGGAAGAAGAGTGTGTGGATGGGATCCTGTAATGGATGTCTGGGTGTCAGGGTAAAATATTGATGATTTTTTCTGTGGTTCAGGTCACTGGAATGAATGGAATTATATCTTACAGAAGAAAATTGATTTGCATTAATTTCTGTTTGGGATGCACAGTTAATAAGAGAGCTGTTTATCAGAAGATACAATACTGTGTCTCTTTGTATTTTGCTGTAATATTTTGTGTGTTCAATTTCTACAGTGTTTTACCTAGGATCTTTTAGAAAATTACTTTCATAAATACACAAGAATGAGCAAACAATGAAAAAAACTCACCCCTCATCTAATCTCATCTGGTATTTAATTTAAAGTGGTAAACCACCAGGAATTCAGAATTAGTAGCACTTCACAGCTAATACTGACTTGCTAAAGATTTCTGATGTTAGAGCATCCTACTGTATTACAGAGCTATGATCTGAATTTCAGTGTCAAATTGTAAGTAATCCCAATTTTTCTATCCATATATCCCTGTTTTTGAAGTAAGAAAGGCAAAAAATCAAGGATCTTTTGATATGAATGCATAGAAAGATAATTAGGTTTATTTTCTTTTAAGAGCATTTAATATTTCATGCCTCCTGCCAGGCCAGCTGGGACTCCTTAAAAGCATATATTTTCAGGAGCTGACCAACATGTTTCTGGTGTGGGGTTTGGTTTATTTTTTTGCTTCTTTTTTTTTTTTTTTTCCCCCTCAAAAAATGCTGATGGGCCAAACTCACAACTCTTAAGTTTGGATGAATTTTTAATTTTATAGAACATTCAAAAATATTTTGAAACTGGACCAGGATACCCCTGGAGGTTCAAAATAAAAGAACATAATTTTGTTTATGCTTTTGGGAAGGTTAAAAAAAGGTAATTATTATACCAAAAATACAAGTAAAAGGCAAAATCAAGCAATATTAATAAAATATTAAAAATATTTTATTCTCCCAAATACTACAGTAAAATATTATTTCTTGAACATTTTAATATCAAAGTCATTTTCTTCATAGCTTACGTGTCAAAAAAGGGTTCTGTCCCCAGAATTAGAAATAACAAAGACTCAGTCCATTGGGACTCAGATGTTGACATTGATTTTAATGTGGAAGACAGACTGGGATCACTGTGAGGGGTGTTCTCATGAAGCTTGTGACAATTATAATAAGTATGAGATAATGATAGATGAATATGGAAACATACAGATGGCAGCTGGTGGCCTATGAAAGATGCAGGACGCCACATCCAATTTGTTGTATTGGTTCAGACAGGTTTATTGTCCATCAGTGTACTGTGTGGAGCGTATTGTGAGTGTCTGGTAGCTCTGTCTTCATTCCCTGAATTATGTTTGGACTTGTTCTGCTAGCAATAGCTTACTTTTAAAATATGTATCTTATTGGCTGTGTACTTTTGTTATTCAGTTTTGGGCCATGTCACATTTCCTCCACTGAATAATGGACCTTTCTTCTCAGCCTTCTCAGCCCTTCTTGAAATGAAACAAATTAGTGATTTCAGGGGTTCAAGCCCACCTAGGTACCACATGGTCTGTTTTCCATAGGTTTGGAATGGGTTGCCATGGGAGATGCTGCCCTGGGGCCAGTGCTGAGGGTCCCAGCAGTACAGGGACAGCACAGGAGCACAGTCTGAAAACTTGACATGGGATCCTGTTTAATGAAAATAATTGTGTGAATAGCATTGGAAATCAAAACCCATTCTCTTTGCCAGCTGGTTCAGATTCATACCTGCTGTGCCAGAGCTCCTCAGTGTCACTCCTGCCAGCCTGCTTTTAAATGTGAGGGATATTTCGAGGCCAGTGGTTTTCCCTTTGTACTCAAGTGTTTGCTGTAGAACATCAGCTCTGCTGCTGCCGTTTTGCTGCCAGCAGCTCATTTCAGACACAGGATCTGGTATTGATTAGAATTGATTAACATTTCTATAGTGCTGCTTCTTCATGTGGAGCTGAGTGCCATTGAAGCCACTTGACAGCTGGTAATTTACATCCTGAAGGGTAAAAGGTCCTGTCCTGAGTAATCGAAGGGATGACAGCGACTGCTCTGCTCATGGGCTGTGGTGGTACCTAAGGGTCCTGAAGGAGGGGCTCTGTGCAAAGCAGAGAGTCCAGGGTCCCTTTGCTGAGGGTCTCGGGAGACCTTGCAAGGCAGAGAGGAGGAATGGAGGCACATCTCTGCCCTTGTAACTCTGGGTCTGTATCTGCTGTATCAGAGCAGCTTCTGGAAAAACAGTGTGTGAAGAAAACAAAATATGCTTTGGACATCCGTCCTCTTGTAGCAACTTAGCTCTCACTTGAATAATGAAAAGGTGTGATCTCCTGGAATGAAGCATTTGTAATGAAAGCGGTGATCCAGTGATGCAGTTTGTGATCTGGTTTTGGAAAGACTAGTGACAACATTTGTTAGATTTCTCCCTAATTTCTTTCTTTATTTGTATTTCTATCTCCGCAAAAAACCCAAAAAAACTTTGAGGCAATTCCAGAAGCGAAATAGAAAATGTAAGGTGCATACACAGAAATCCTTCAAGCTTTACTTGTACTTGCTTTTGTTTCATCAGGCATATTCAAAGTCACTTCAAAGATTCTTAGTTTTCTTGTGCTCAATTTCTTTATCCAAAAAATATTGGAAATGTCCTATCATTTCTCCCCTCTTTGGAATCTTTCAGAGGACATAGATGTGACTAGCTAGCATTTTCTTTCATTCATTAATTGAAAGCCTGGAAAGTTTTGATCATTAATAAGTATAACTTTTCTTCCAGCTGTTTATATGGCATCCCTACAAGACAGAGGTTAACATTGCTGAAAAACAGTTTTAACCCATTTAACCAAAATGATTTCTTTCCCTCAAGCATAGGTCACTGTTATGGTTGCTATAATTCTCCTTGTTCCTCATTCATCAAGAGGGTCTTTCAAATCACTACTGCAGACAAGGACTGAATTTAAAGGAAATGCAGCAGCCTGTTCTTTGAGGCACACTCTATGCATTATAAAGAAGAAAAGAGTTCTAGGGGCTAGACTTAATCAAGTACTCCATGTGTCTGGGTTTGCCCAGGCATATCCTCTTCTACTTTGTTGTTCAGGGCACCCTGAGAGCTCACAGGTGGTTTTACATGGCCCCAGTTCCCAGAAGGCTGTTGCCACCATGGGACTCAGGAGTAGCTGCACACGTGCTTTGGGCACAGGTGCCTGTACATCCATCCTGGATTTCTGAGTGGCTGCAGGGAGCCCTTAATTTCATCCCATGACAGTTCAGGTTCTGTATCACCATTAGTCAAAATTGACCAAGTGGCCGTTCTCCCTGCTCCAACTCCACTGCCTCCAGGGGCTGTGGGCCCAGGCCAGGTAGGGCATGCTTCCATCTCCATCTGGGCTCCGTCTCTTCCCTTTCCAAGGCAGCTGCTCCGTTTCTGAGCAGCAGCGCTCTGTGCTGCTTGTGCAGGCTCCTCAGCCAAGTCCATAGCTCCTAACTCACCTACCAGGGTCTGAGCTGGTAAGTATCCTACTGCTGATTGCTACTTCTGAGCCACTGCACTGTGTGCCTAAATAAGACATTTTTGCAAGTACTTTGCACTTAAATGACTTGTCAGTTTTGCTACAGTTTGCTGGTATTATTTGTTGGGCTGGGGTGAGTTCTGGCATATTGCATTTGACTCTTCTTCATACAGGATATTGCAATACCATTAACAACATTTGCAAACACTCTCTGCTGTTTGGCTGGGCGGTAATGAATGTGCTGTGATGAGTCTGAACTGGGTGGCAACCAGGGAATCATGAAATTATGCTCACTTTAAAGGACTTGAAAATTCATCTGGGAAGCATATTTGCAGGTGAATGGAATAGCAGTCCATTCAGTTAAATTTGCCTTGGGTTTGGGGATATGTAGAGGTCGTGGTAAGATTCAAATGCACTTACATCAGTCATTCAGAATGTAATAGTTTCCAGTACCACATATTCTGCTCAGTACTGCCTATGCAAGTAGATAGAGGGAAAAAAATAGCCTAAGGGAATGCCCACATTTTCTTAGAGAATCAGACCACTCATTTTGCATAGGTGTCTGTGTTCTGTGTGTGTGCATGTGTAATCCATTACTTGCAGAGCCAGACACCCAGCTATTATTCTCTGGAACAGGCAGAAGCTAAAATCTGCTGTGGACTTAATGCTGTGCTGGTCCTTTTTTGACTGACTGGCTACCATCTAGGTGGATATATTTTACATCCTCCTTGTATTATAAATATGTCAACTGTAGAGTATATAGGAGGCAGCAACCATAGACAAGATTGTAAAATAGTTTTCATTACACAATTTCCAGGATTTAGGTGGTCAGCATGTAGTGAAACATTTGCCTTTCTAGATGAGAAATTTCAAACATGGCCCAAGTCCAAAGATGACAACCTAATTTTAGAGGTTTTACGGATTCACTAAACAATATTTTTGAGAGAGGAAAGTGGAAAAAGAAATGTTAGCATTTAAAGTGCTAAATACTTTAAATGTTAGCATTTAAAGTGCTTTGAACCTGATGGCCTGATCATGTTTGCACAACAGGGGGTTCAGCATGCTACAGATTTTGGGGAAATGATATTAATGATCATTTGAAAACCAGCTGATGTTTGTACACAGCACAAATCCTGTGAGCCCTGCTGTCAGTCTCCATGGGAGTCAGGTATGCTTGCAAAGTCAGTCAAGTTTTATAATTAGCTGCCTGATCCAGTGCATTACTCCAAGCTGTCTCAGAAAGCTTTCCAACAATTTCAGGGGATGAAAGGTCATGGCAAGCAGACCTTTTTCTTGTAGCTGCTCGAGCCCTTGTGCTCCCTGTTGGCTGTGGGGGATGAATGTCCTTAAAATAAATAAACTCAGCTCCATATAGGGAGTTCAGAAGAGCCTTTGAAGATTGGTACCCTGTCATCTCAGTGGGGATGTCAGAGCCCTGGAAACTTTTCTGTGGAAAAGTCTCCAAGAAGGCATGCTCCACCCTCCTCTCCAAGTCTGCTGACACTGCAGGTGCTTGTGCAGATTCATGTAACCCCACTGCAGGGAAACTCTATTAAAGTTGCATAGTGGAGCACTCAAAGCCAAATACAAGTCAAGAAAAAGGTTAAAGACACAGTTTTACTCCCACCCTGTATTCTTTCTGTTACTTTTCAGCTGCCTCACTGCAGCATGGGTTTGGTTGTTTTTTTTTTCCCCTGGGAAAGCACAAGTAGGTTGGAGGAGAGCGCCCAGGGAAAGCAGAGATGCCACTGGTGTGAGTCCCTGTCCCCAGGGACTGCCCTTGGGATGCACTGGGAGCGGTGCCATTGCTCTGCAAGCAGTGTGGTGGGAAGCTGAGAGTCACAGGTCTGTTTTAAGGAGGAGGGAGCAGGTGAAGCTGCTATATCTTCAGAGAGGGCAAGGACTCCCAGCCTGAGTGCAGAGCCTGGGTGGCTGCTGCTCTTGTGGGAACAGGAGCTGAGAAGGAAGTCCCTGTGAGCAGTTGAGGGCTGGCTGGCAGTGTTAGCAGAAACAAGTCTGAAAGAGGCATGCAGGGCTCAAACCTGACTGATTTCTTGCTGGGAAAGCATGTCACATGCTTCTTGCTTCAGGGGGTTACTCAAAATTAATTGGTGTGTGTGCTGGGGGCGCCCTTACCTGCGCTGGAAGAGTTTATTCTGCAAAAGTCTGAGGACTGTGGTGTGGGGCAGGATGGCTGCTGGTGGGGATGGAGGATGGCCAGCATCCTGACCAGCTGCAGCCTTGTCACCTGTACCCTGTCCCCAGAGCTGGTGTGCATGTCGTGCACCTGGGCCAAGACTTACCTGTCGTGGCACCTGCAGACTATGGAGATTGCTTTACACATGTCTCAGAAGCTGGCAGGGAGGACTCACTCTTTGACTCAGTGTATTAGTGACTGCTGAGAAAAGTGTCTGGCTCCTCTTTTCCTTACAGCCTTGTGAGCGGAAACTTTTGGAGAGCTCATTACAGACTTTTCTCCCAGCTGGCCCTGGAGGGAGATCAGGTGGTATTTGCTTCCTTCAGGGATGGGTTTTCCTGCCCCTTATTTAGTGGGGCACGTTTCCTGTGAGACCTGTGAGAGGGCTGGGCCTTCCTGTAGCTGCTGCAGATACGCTGGATGCCCCCACCACAGCAAGGCCTGCAGGCTGGCGAGCTGCATAAGCATGCTAATAGGAAACAAGCTAATAAGTTATAAGCTAGTAAGTGTCTGAGGAGGGTCCAGAAGTAGCTTATGAACATCTAACCTGATGATTTCCGCATGACACCCAGTGTGGCTTTAACCTGCCTTCCGCATCTTCTGACACTTGATGTGCTGGTGCACCATCGATCTTCCTCCTGGTCGTCTCTCCTTAGGCAGCAGTGTGCAGGGTGCCATGTGTGACCTGAGGACTTGCTCCAGGAGCAGCAGCTGAAGTAACAAAGAGCACATCACCTGTGTTTCTTCCTTTTACATGGAGTGCGTGCTGCCTCTCTGGACCAAATGAGGGGATTTGCTGCTGAGAGCACCCCAGTGCAGGTGGCTGCTGGCCCTGCTGGACTCTTCAAGCAGCACTTGCTTTTTGCACTGATGTCAACAATTGTGCTGCTAAAAACAATAGGAAGTTAAACTCTGTAGATGTATTTTCAGAGTCTGTTTCAATCATACAGATCACACATCTGTATGGGATACTCAGCATTGGCTCCAGCAGGGCTTATCCTCTGCATCAGATAGACACCGAGTATCCTTTAGGAAGCCTAAGCTAGAGGAAGAGGCATTGCTTATGTTTAATGAGCCCAGTTAGCCTGAAGCAATCTACCTGGCTACAGAAACAAGTTCTATGGGATGCTACTTTTGCTCTCTTAAAATATTTGGAGGAAAGCTGAAGTATTCCAGTGAGTTTATAGCCAAATGCTCATTTTAGTCACTGGGTGTAAAAACTACAGGGAAGAAAAAATAGATGTTTTTTGCCTTTCTTTGAAGAATTTATATCCTTGTTTTAAAAAGAACATCAAAAACTGAAGGTGCAGGAAGGAACCATGGAAATAAGAAAACACAGTTACTGGCACTGAACACCTCAAAGAAAGCCTGAGAGGTGGTTTGATGTCATATATAAACTCAACCATAAAGGGATAGTGACAGTAAAAGAGTGGTGAAGAAAGGACTGTCAAGGACTAATAGTTGAAAGCTGATACCATTGAAATTCCAACTGGAAGTAAGTCACTACATCTATGGCTCAATTAGGGAGCTAATGAATGAAATTTAATAACTCCTCACATACAGAGGTCAGACCAGATAATTGGTTCATTCCTCTGGGCTTAAGTTCTGTGAATCCAAGAACTGATGTACCTTCCGTGGTTTCACCAAGGAAAAAATATGTAGTAACTAGCAAATCTGTTTCCTCAACTCTGAACCAATTAGAAAACATTTTCTGTGGTCTAAATGCAGTTTCAGAGTGTCAGAATTTTAGAGGCATTTTTGCTTCAATTTTTGTTATTCAAAGTTATTCTGAGACCAATTATCTCTGAATTATTACTGTGTACAATTTGGCAAGCATGCATTGATTTTAAATAGATTTAAGATAATCTTTAGAAAATAATATGAATGAAGAATCATTTAAAAAGCTAACATTTCTGAACTGAGCACTAGTTTTATCCATTGGGAAGTTAAATTATTTTGCTTTCAGACTGGTATAAATTAGGAGCAGAGTGACTTTTGTCAGATTGGAAGTATAAGCAAGTTTGTATTGCAGGCCACCAACAAGGATCATTGTAAAATGTTCTCCTTGTGAGTTTTCTGATTTCAGCTGTTTATTAAGACTGCTTGAATTATTCACGACGTATGGCTTGTAACTTATCTGATAAATTTGAATTCTTTTTCTATCAGTGAAAATTTGCAGACTACCTCCAGACGCTGGAAAGGAAGGATTTTCAGCCACTGAGTGTTTGTGGAGTTCACTTTGACTATCTGCATTTTGCAGCCTGTGGGCTGGTAGCCAGTGAGTCATGCTCATCACGTTTGGCTGCACCAGCTGGGCTTAGGCATGACTGTCTTTCCAGCAGGATGAACAGGCACACCCAGGGAATGAAAGTCCCTTCAGAAAGGGGCAGGGAGTAGAGTTCTTGTGGGGGTATGCAAGACCTGCAGGGCCAGCTCTGTCTCAGCCCCTGCAGCTGGACAATTCTTGGATTGGACCAAGGTCCCCTGCCTGTCTTCTGCCCCCTCCATCCTCAGCTTATCCCCTCTGGGGCCCTTACCCTGCAGTGTTCAGCATGTGAAGTCATGGCCACACTGGAGCACGAGCCCTGCTGCCTTTCCTCTGCCCTGCCAGCTGCCCGTCCCTGGGCTCGAGCGTGGGGCTTCCTGCTGTGGGAAAGCAAAACGCCAGAGTCTGCTCATGAATGATCTTTTTCTGGTGTGCATACATTCACGTGCATATATCCATATGCATGTGTGTCTCCATATGCACAGTTATGTATTCATAAGGAGTAATTGGTTACCAAAGTGTGGGGAGTGCAGGAAAAGCCTCTGCTGTGTGGCTCTCCTTCTCATAAATTTTCCTCCTCTGTGTGTGTGTGGTGGGGGAAATGTGTGGGACGAGCATGCATGCATTCATTGTTATGTACAGGGGGAATTTGCATTGCCTGGTGTGTTTGAATTAGTACATTGATAAAAATGTGGTTTTGACTGTTTGGAATGGTTACACTGAAGCACTGCACTTTGTGTTTCTCTTGCCTTAGCCACAGTGAAGCAATTCTCAAAATAGCCTCAGTCTTGGAATGTCTGAATTTAATTACTGTTAACACTAGAGATATTTAGTCCCATTTGGAGGAGGAAAAAACCACAAATTTTCAGGAGCGGAGGTAGCTTGTAAAGATTGCAGCATTGAGAAGTTAGTTAGCTGGTCTGTAGTAATTAAGCTTATTTCCATAGCAACATTATCAGTTTAGCTCCAGAATTTTAAGATTTTTGTGTGCTTGGTAATTAGAACTAATATCCTAATTTTAGCAGAGATATTACGTTTTTGTTTGGCAAGAGCCTTGTAACTAGGCAAACTGATTGAAGAGTGAAATAATGTTCTATTTTCCTTGATTTCTCGTTCTTGGATCTCTTCAGATTGCTTAACCAGCTAAAAGCAGATCACTGTACTCTGCTTTCTCAGTATGTAAGACTGAATTTACCATTGAGGAGAAATGTATACATATCTGTATCTATGTAAAATGTGCTTAAAATTATAAAAGCTGGCCCATCTGTGCAGTCCATAGCAAAACACAAAGCCAGAGCTAAAGTACAGCAATTAAGAATTCCCTTGCAGTTCTGGTCCAAATTGCTCCTATATAACATGGCAGTGGCCTCTCTCTCTGACGAGGGATTTGAATGAGTTGCTGCTGAGTGCAGGAAAGGAGAGTGTCCTGCCTGCTCAGGAGCAAGCCATGGCGTTGTGCAGCTGGGATCTGCAGGGAAAGGAGGCCCCCATCCCATCTTGGTCTCGCTTCTCACCAGTGTTCCTTGGTTTCCATGAGGTCTGTGATCCTTTCCAGGGCAGAGCGCCATTTTTCCACTGAATTTGGTGGAATGACTCCAGTTTATACTATTTGGCCCCATATGACCAGAGTCTGCCTATTTCATATAACCAGCCTGGCAGAGTATACTATTTCATAATTACATACATGTTTGCCTTACAAATTAAAACATTTTCTACTCACCAATGTTCTCCATGAAAAGAGTTACGAAAAACCAAGCAGCCTCAGTGTGAGAGCTTGGGTTTTTGTGGGTTTGTGTCCTCCGTCCTCTAATTCCTCTCAGCTCCTGCAGCATGCTGTTTTTGCTCTATTTTCCCAGCCTGGTGGGTAAATATCAGCCCAGGCTGTGGCTGATGTGAGTTAGGTGTGTGGGGACAAACAACAGGCTGTTGCCTCCCTGGGTAGGCAAAATACTCCTCTCTGTCTTCTGTACCTACCCAGCCTCTAACTTTCCCAAGACCTGTCAGGACTTCTGCCTCTGAGACCTCTTTCTTCCCTAAACTCAGCTATCAAAGTTGCTTAAAACTGGCCAAGAGGTTCAAAGGTGGCTAAGGAAGGAAGGACTGACAAATACCATGCATAGTGATTTTGTAATCCTCCATTTCCTTAGAACCAAGGCTAAAAAGTCTGCAGTGTTTTGACAATAAATCCCTGCATGTAGGCAGAGTTCTTGAAGACCAATGGGTGGATATCTATCTACTGGGTCAACATGCTTTGGGAGTATTTTTAAAGATTTGTTTTCCCTATAGTCAATTTGTTTTTTCAATTCACTCTATAAAATAAGGCTAACATTGGAAAAACACCATCTTTGAGTGGCACGGCAAGTTCAGCATATGCAGGGGGTATACAGTGGAAAATAGCATTGGAAGTCTTGTTCCTGTTGCTAATGAGTTCTGAAGGTAACAGTTAATGTATTCATAACACACTTATACTTAAAGATTTGTAAATAATGTATGGCTTTCTGTGACTGGGAAGCCAACTACCATAAAGCTTGGACCCAAGTAGAAAATAATTTTGTAGCAGCAAAGGACTTTGGATTTTGCAGATGCAGCAATTCAGCTATAATCCGCCTGGCGGGGAAAAAAAAAATTATTTAGTCAACTTACCATGGAATATCTGTGGACTTATAATTCTGTTTTTATGGCCTCCTGGTGTCCTGTCACAATTTGGCATCTACTTTCCCCTACGGAAAATGAAACTCCTTGCAGTATGACCAATATTTTGCCAACTTGTATTTATCTGTGAAAAAACCACTATTATAAATCTAAATTAAAGACAGCAGAGAAATACACTGTTGGCATATGACTTCCCTGTCAGTGAATTGGCAGATAGTAACTATTCTTAGGAAATACTAGTGAAACAGACAGACATACTTTGTATACGAATCATGGTGGCCTTTGGGAGTCTGGAACACTGATTTCTTTTACCATGGATTTAAATGACTGAACTACTGTTAAAAGTATGAAAAAATCCATGCAAATGCTTTTTTGTAAGATTGCAATAAAAATCAGAATGGCTGCTCAACAAAAGGCAATGGCAAAGGGGACAGCTTATGGACTGGATTCAAGGGAATTGCTTTTGTTCCCAGTTGAGCTGTTTTTATGAAGGTAAAATGAAGGTGTGAGCAATGCATTGCTGTAACCAAGACCTATTCCAAAGTCTGAGCATTGATGGCTACCTTTTTACATACAGTGAAGTAGCACTGCTTATGCTCCATAAGAACAAAGCGACTGGAGCATGTCCAGAGAAAGGCAATGGAGCTGGGGAATGGTCTGGAACTCAAGTCTGATGAGGAGCAGCTGAGGGAGCTGGGGGTGTTTAGCCTGGAGAAAAGGAGGCTGAGAGTAGGATCTTATCACTCTCTGCAACAGAAGAGACTGTAGCCAGGTAAGGGTTGGTCTCTTCTCCCAGGTAACAAGTGACAGGACAAGAGGAAATGGCCTCAGGTTGTACCAGAAGAGGTTTAGACTGAAAATTAGAAGTTGCTTCCCATAAAGGATTGTTGAGCTTTGGAACAGACAACCTGGGGAAGTGGTGGAGTCACCATCCCTGGAGGTATTTAAAAGATGTGTAGAGTGGTATTTGGTGACATGGTTTAGTGATGGATTTGGCAAAACTGGGTTAATGGTAGGTCTCGATGATATTAAAGCTATTTTCAGCCCAAACAATCCTTTGATTCCTTTGATTGTCTCAAATAAGGCAATTTTGGCTCTAGGAGGGGAACTGAACATATGAAGGTCATGGTGATGAGACAAGAAGTGTGGTTGCCTGTTCTGTTGTTAGTAAGTTTGTGTGAGGACACAGCCAAGCTGTCTTCACTTGGGAAGGTTTTCCTCCTTGCTGGGAGCCACACTCTTGAAGGAGATGGGGGGTTTGAGGGTTTGAAGCCCCTTGCTATCAGGCAAACTATGATCTTTCTTTAAAATTCACTTTGGGCTTTTGGACCTATGTTACTCTATTGATCTACAGCTCCTGTGAGACTGTGGAATGTTATTCAATTTTCCTAATTATTCTCAATTTTAGTAGTTGGTAGGGAGGCCTTTTAATATATTTATATTTTTTTATTCCTTTGCAGTTTTTATTAACGTACTTTGGGTTTTGAACACAATGGTTGAGTTAATAGTTGGAGATATATTTTCCTGAGGTCTTGGCTCTAGGAAGGGGGTCAGTACAGAGAACAAAGAGATTTCTTCCCTCTGACCTCAAAATTTTGGTAAGGTAATGACCAGGTAATTATTTATGAGGATATGGCAAAATAAATTAATTTTATGGGTTAGTTTGGCCCTTTGTTCAGTGAAAATTTGAGATCTAGAAGTTGTGTCTAACAGTGCTCATGAGCATAATTTGCAACCCTCAGTTTCCAAAAGATTTTATGAACCATCTATGGACATTTCCTGATTGACAGCAAACAAGAAATTTCACTTCTAAAAATTCTGCTTTCCTAGGAAACTGTATCCAAAGAACCTTTATTTCCAAGTGCTGGTGCCCTTAGCAGCAACACATAGCTTCTTGAAATGAAAGAACAGCTGAAAAATTATATAGATTTATAGTTTCAGCTATTTCAAAAGAAGTGGGTCAAAATGTGCCTTTTTGCTCATGAAACATAGTAATATTTTGCCTTCATGATTAAGATAAATCACCTTGGCTATCTTCCTGTGATAACTACGTATTAGGACTGACATTTAGGTACAAACTGGTGGGAGTCTGGTCTGCTGCATGCAAAGGAGGAGGCCCCTGCGCAGAATCATGTCTTTGGCCTCTCTCTGTGTGATTCTTACACCTCATGCATGAAAAAAAGAAATGTGAAAGGGTTTTTTAAGGCTTCAGTATGTTGTGGGATTTATTGTGAGGAGTAGTGAGAACCAGAAAGCCAAAGTGGCCTATCATATTTTGTCTGATAAACGGATTTGTATGGCCGGCTGCAAAAGGTAAGTGGAACAGTGTTTCTCTCTTAATGGATGGTGCATAGTAGTAAATAAGAAAAAGAAGAGTTGGCAGTGTTTCTTTGCTTTAGACTTTATAGGTAGGACATCATAATCTACAATGCAAAATCAAATAAGGTCTTTCCCCAAGAAGGATTCCTATTAACTGGTGCAGAATATGGGGATTACTTTTGCTAAGTATATTTGGGAGACATTTTTTCTATTCTCTCTGCACTGTGATCGAGTGGACGGAGGAGTTAAGTTCTGTTAAATGGGGAAGGTGAAAAGTAAAGGATAGTCAGCATTTCTGGCCTGAAACGGAGGAATTACAGGGAACCGTGAAGAGAATTTCTTTGAAGATTTAATGGAATATTGGTGACTGGCATTTCCTTATGGTGCCAGGAACAGGATGGTGAACCCCTGGTTCAGAGTTAAAATTGAAGAGGAGGCTGTCAGCTAGAAAAAAAAGCTACCCAGGGGGCCCCAAACTTGGGAGCACCCAACCCCATGGACTCACAGCCAGGGGTGCACATGAAAGCTTTACTTTAGTTCTTTCCCCCCACCATTCTTGTGTAAATCCTTTCATTTGCAAGGCTGTCCTGCATTGTTGCAAGAGAACATACCTCTGGATACAACCAAGTCTGCTCACACGTAACCACACAGAAGGCAGAAGGGTTTGCAAATGTCAGTTTCTGTCTCGGAAGAGATTGGAGGCATTAACACTGTGTGTTGGTTGCATGACTGGAAGAAAGGGAAACTCGTTGGGATCTGCTCAAAGGGTGATAACAGGAAACCTGCTCAAGTTAGGGTACCTGATAAAGATAGGGATGTGGTCTGATAACATTTAAACTTCATGGCACATGAGAGCTGTGTTATGACTTAAATACCATCCTTCTGGTCACCCAAATTAAGTACCTGAACTGAGTATGTTGTTACATATGGTTGATGAGAATATACCTGATTCCCTTTCTGTTTATTTTAGTTTTAAATATCTTATGTACGAGACTATTTGGCAGCTCTCTCTTTGCAATTCATTGAAAAGTTGTTGACTCGTTGTCCATGATAAAGTGAAAGGGAGATAAACTGTGAATAGCTCTGTGCTTTTCACCCTACATGATCTCTGAATGCTTGACATGACCATGACCCACTTCAGACACCACTGCAATATGTACACAGAGTAATTGTGCAATGATTGCCTGGGTTGAGACTACAAGTGAAAAACAGTTAATGAGTTTGCAATTCCGGTAAGCCTTTAGCAGAGCAGTACGTTGGTAATTCTGTTAGTGTTTGTTTATGGAAGGACAGCTTCTCACAACAGGTTTGAAAAGCTGAGGGAAGCATTTTCAGACCACAGTAGTACTCAGTTATGGTCTTTTAAACGACCACAGAAGATGACTTGTCAGGTACCAGCTTGGCTGGTTTAGTTTTAGAAGTATTATTCAAGGAAATAGTTGGACTAACCTGGAAAAGATGGACTAGAGAACAAGGAGGTTTGTATTCAGCTAAGTAGAAAATTATGTGTTCAATACTGGAAAGAAATGTAACAGGTAAAAAACTCTGGTCATTGGTTATTGCTTCAGAGCAATTACACTGATTTATCCTAATTTATAAAATTGGTAATGGAGATGAAAAGGTACAGGTATACTTAGGATCTACATTGCTGCAGAACAGTTTTGTTGTACTGTCTAACAAAAAGCAGCAATGCTTAGTTATATCAGTTAAATCACTTAGAGGAACTAAAATACTGATAAGTTAATACTGATCCTTCTAATTATTGAATAAAATAGAATAAAGGAAATAAATGATGCAATCCTGGACTTAAAAGAAGGTAATTTTATTAGAATGATAATTTCTTCAATTGTTTCTTTTTTTAGTATTCAGGTGTGATTTTTTTTTATACCACTGATAATAAAAAATATATGGAAATTAAATCAATTATTAAAGAAAGTATAGTATGTAGAAGTAGTTGCTTGCTCTTTGATTCAATAGATATATTTACTTTCAAATAATTTATGAAGACAGGTGCATTCAGAGAAGTTCTAAAAACTTTGTCTTTTTCGATTCACATCACAATAGTGCTTCCATTAATAGTGTACCCACATTCCAGAATTCACATATTTTCCAGTAAAAATTCATGAAGTCGTGTTAACAATGCAGCAGGCAAGAATTCTGTGAAACGGTTTCACAGAAGAAATTGTAGAGGTGATAATTTAAATTGTTTCCTGTTTGGTTATTTTGGCTACTGCCTTTTTCTCTGCTTTCTTAGGTGGGTTTTGTGGCGGCTGATGCCAGTATGAGAAAGGATGTGTGTAGGGAGCCAGAGCAAGAAGTTGTCTTTGGTAGTCTGACCATGAGTCACAGAATATGTCAAGTTTGAAGGGACCCACAAGGATCATTGAGTCCAGGTCCTGGCCCTGCACAGCACCATCCCAAACACCACGTGCCTGAGGGTGTTGTCCAAGCACTTCTTGAGCTCTGTCAGGCTGGTGCTGTGACCACTTCCCTGGGGAGCCTGTGCCACTGCCCAACCACCCTCTGGGTGAAGAACCTTTTTCTGATATCCCACCTATACCTCCCCTGACACAACTTCAGGTCATTCCCCCAGGTCCTGTCACTGGCACCGCAGATCAGTGCCTGCCCCTTCTCTTCCTCTCTTGAGGAAGTTGCACACTGCAATGAGCTCTCCCCTCACTCTCCTCTTCTGGAGAAGAGGAGACTGAGGGGAGACCAAGTGACAGACCAAGTGACCTCAGAACAGACCAAGTGACTTCAACAGCTCCTCATGTGCTTTCCCCTCCAGACCCTCCTCCATATTCACTGGACACTCTCTAATAACTTCATCTCTTTCTAAAGTCTCCTAAGTTTCAGATGTCTTCAGACTTCAGCAATGTGCTGAAAGAGGGAGGAGAAATAAAAATAGATGAATGCTATCAGACTTGCCATTACGTTCAGAGGACTCTTACTGAATTAATTTGAAGTCTGCATTGATCAGTCCTTAGTTTGGATGACTGGCACTGTGCTGTAAATAGTGGTGAAAACTGCTGAGGATGTTGTCTAACCTTTCCTTGTAATGGCAGCATCAATCACTCCATGATTAACATGCTCACAGGCACGTTTTTCATCTTCTGCTATAGCATTTCTTCCAGTAAAAAAATTGGATTAACAGCTGAGCGCTGAAGGAAGAGTCTTCTCTGAAAGAGACTCTGTGAAAGTCCATGGAAATACATAATTTGTCATGTGTCACCTGGAATAATGAAGCACAGAGAGATACCCTCCTCATCCTTCAGAATCAATAGTTTTTTAAATATAAATGGAAATATATAACTGACAATGAGGATTGTTTTTCCATTGAATACCTGTAACCAAATTATATAGTAACTTTGATTTATAAATGCTTTTTTTTTTTTCTGCATGGGGAGAGATCAGTCTAATCACATTTTCACAGCCAAAATCTCATTCTTCTGGGATATCAGTCAAATATGTGCCTCCTCTCACCCCTGTCTTGAGCATGAATATTTATTTAGCAAGATTCAGGAAAAGTATGTAGTAAGGAAATCTAGTAAGATAAAGAGAGAAAACATCTAACTGTATACTAAAATATAACTTTTAATTTGTTAAATTTTCAGAATGCTCTTTTGAGAAAATAGTCAATTTTCATCACTACTTGTACTCTAAACAAATGAGAAAAGTATACGCAATACATAGCAGTGTAATAGGTTATTTATTGTGCTCTTAGAATATTTTATGAGTATTTAATCTAATATTGCTTTTTCTCTGTACTGTCCTAAGAGAGGTTATACAAAGGTTTTCATGGCCACTAAAATTTCCAAAGCATGTGTAATTCCCCCATCAAAACAATTCTGAGAAATTAGAAAGTGTTATTTGCCTACGCCCTCTATGGCACACAGCATTTAAGCTGTCAACAGGTCGCTGTCTTAAAGATTGTGTCTTTTGATGTTTTGAAGTCACTCATCCTCTGAGCTGAAAATTTCATTTTCTCTGACTTTTAAAACCAAGAACTTCATCCTGCCACGGAAGCGCTGCATCCACGTTTGAAAGCTCTCACAGAGTGTTCGGTTCTCCCAGCACTGCATTGGCCCAAAGCTTGTGCTGAAGTGCAAGCTGCAACTCAGACAATTAAATAAATAGAAAATATATGCTAGAAAATAGAAATTAATAGAAAAGGTAGTTCAAATGTAATCTAGACTGGTGCTTGTGTGAAAAAAAAACATACTGGCATTTTGATAGTTATTTTATAATTCAAATAACTTTCCTATTGACCTAGAGTGAATTTTTTTTTTCCCATCTTGATATCTTTTGAGGGCTTCTGATGAACAGAGTAAGAGTCTTCCCCAAGCAGCATCTTCAGCAGAAACCAAATAGTAAGTAATACAGGAGGCGTGCACCTTGCAGACAGCAACTTGATTCCACATAGTCTAATGGGTACCTCCAGAAATTGCCTTATTATTGTAAAGTAGCACATGATACCAGTTTATGTGCAGCCCATGCTTTGTCTTTGGACTTTCACTGGTAGGGCAGTAATCCATATTTTTCAGCAAGCTTTCTGTGTTCTCTGCTCTTTGTCAGATGTACAAACTAACGAAGAGATTGTAAAATGAGGATATTTTTAAACATCTAAGTGTTCTTACCCCACTTCAGCCAACTGGCTTTAAGTGATTAATATTAGTCATTTCACAAGAAACAAACAGTTGTATTGAAATTGAAACTAGGGGTCTGTTATAAACCAACTTCTGATCCCACACCTAATTTCCCATGAGGGAAGGCTCATCTTTCTGGAGGTTCATGTGCTGCAACTCAGAAGTGAGTAAGGGATTTCTGGGAATGTAAGGAAAACAAACTTGGGTAAAATTGTGAAAGCTCACCTATTTCATAGTCAGAAAAATCTCAGTCTAGGGTGTTTGTTCTAATTCTGAAAGAGCTGAACTAGACATCCCATGTGTGCTTTGTCTTTGGGGACTTTCTTTGGGCTGTGATTGTTTTGTGGGAAATAGTAGGTCACTTGCAAGTATGTGCACTAGACTCATCACTTAAAATGCAGAGGGGAGACAGTTAATTAGATTTTTTTGAAACTTGGCTGTAAAGGTTTGTCCTACTTTGTGACTGACACTTTAGGCAAATTATTTAGAACACTTGTGTATTAATTAGAAGCTGTAGATGTGATCATATTTCTTATCTTTTTGACAACATCTGTTATGAGCAATGCAGAAAGGATGGTAACGTAGCAAACTGGTTGTGTACTAAAAGTTGGCAAGGTCACAGAGGAAGTTCAGAGTGGTTGGTTGGTGTCAGAAATGTTCAGGGTCTTGGAGCAATGGAATGTCCTCATGTATAAAATATGCCAAAACTCCTGGTATGTGTGAGAAGGATGTAGTAGGCATGAAGCCTTTACACTTGCCATCCTTTTTTCTCTTTTGAAGTTCAAATTTTAGATGAGATTTTGCACATTAGGAGGTAATTGCTTTCCAGTTTTGATAATTACTTTATATACCAATCCTTCCAGTCATTAGACACAAATTGCAGTACTTTGCAAACAGAAGATCTGATTTATTGTCTGACCTGACTAGTAATGAAGCATTTGACTGTATCTGGCCCAATTCCCTGCTGTGTAAGCATATGTAGCAACTTAGAAGTGAATGGCAATACATGAGATTGTACTAGTGATAAGTTTGGCTCATTATTAATAAAATACAACAAATAAATAGGTTTTGTGCTTGTAAATTATTTAACTATTCAGACTAGGACCTGCTGATAAGCAATTATAAGGAAATCTTTCCTTTGAGTTAGAGGGCCTTCTAATAAATAGGTACAACACTCAAAATGATGCATGATCCTTTATCAACTCCAGTGCTGTTAAAACACAAAAGTTATGCATCCCCTCTGAGTGTAGACTTTGGGATAGTTGAAGGAATGTGTGATGCATTGTCCTGCCTTAGGCTGAATCCTCTGTGGAGATGGCTCCTGCTCTCTATTCACTACATGCAGAGAGCTAAAATGATTATCTTGGACTAGACAACTAAGTTTTGGATTGCTAAAATTAACTAAGTCATATCCACAGCCGCTATCTTTATCTTCAGTGTATCTTTTTCTATTTTGTTTTTAATTTCGTGTCTCTCCACTCACCCATTTTCTGTGTCCTCTGCAGTTTTTCTCTAAATCCATCATCCCACATCGTACAAGTTATTTCCTTTAATTTAACCATGATCTCTGATGCTGGAATGGCAAATGGGATTCTATGATACTTCTGCTCCACTCTATTTGCTGAAACATTGATTTTCTTAAAGCATTTAAGTACTGAAAAAGCAATAGGGCTATATACAAGTAATATAAAGGCATCTTGATAACTTGTAGAGAAATAGCCAATTGACAGAGTTTCATGTCATTCAGTGAGAGGGAAACCTGTGGTTTCTAGCTGAGGGGAAATGATAGCACAATTCTCTCACACCCTGTGTTCCACACCTGCCCATCAAGGGTAACCACAGCCCCAAAAGCTACAAGAAGACGGAGAACGATCTGGAGAAAATAGTGTGAATATCCCAACAAATATAATAGGGGCTCCTGGTTCCCAGAAATGCCACTGTTTTCTTGGCTGACTCATGCCCTGAGGAACATTACTGGGAGCTCCCATATCAGGTGGTCCAGCAGCAACATCTCTTCCTTAGACCAATTATCCCTTCTCATCTCTGCCTGGCCTGTTACAGGAGGGATGTATCTGCCCAAGTCTGGTGTTAGGGAGCTGCTGTGAACTGGGATGGCCTCTGCACCCTTTCAGGTGTTGGAGGGGATTTTGGCATTACATACAGCCTTCTGCCATGCTCTGGCTCACTCCAGGTGTGTGTCCCCACCACTGCCTCCGGCTGCTCAGCTCCTCGTGGACAAACTTTCAAACCCTCACAAATGACATCAGGTGAAAAGGAAGCCAGGGCTGCCACCATCTGAATGTGAAGGCAAACCCACAAGCCCAGCAGTGTTTTTGATCAGCGGCTGTGCTGCCACTGTCAAAATGTGTTATGAACAAATGGGCACATATTTCACAGATGTAATGCAATAGGGTTCAAGCTCCAAGGCCAGGAATATCTACGTGTAAAGATAACTGATGTTTGTAGAGATACCTTAAAAATTTGTCTCCTGGTGCATGTAATGGGATTTTTCCATCTGTTTGCCACACAGCTGAGGAATGCAAAAGCTAGAGTATGGTGAGATTATAATCAGATTCATTTGTTTTTCAATTACTGCTGGGTATATTTTATTTCTGAGGCTGGGACAAGATCCAGCATTTTTAGCCTGAATGTGGATAATACAGGTTACAATTTTTTCCTCAAAATTTGGAGTGCTTATTTTTCCTGTGTTTGACATTGTATAATCACAGATATTGTAATTATAGGTATTCATTTTTTGTGATGAAATGTGGCTAGTGTAATAACATTCTTTAAATAGCTGTCTCTTTTTCAGTGAGAAAGAAACATTTGGCACTACCCCATTCTGCCATTTAATTGAGCCATGTGAAATATGTGAGCAGGGAGAAGAACAGGCAGTTTTAAACCCTAGAACATACAAATTAGACATGTGTCTGGCATGTCCCAATCCTGGTATTAGTGCACATATTTTTGATGCTGTGTTAGAAATGCTGTAGCAAAATAGGAGAAATTCCCAGGAGGAATGACTAGGACTGTGAGGGAGGTGGTGTAATGCAAGCAAGCATAGCAGGTACCTACCACTCACCTCAGTGAACGTGACCGTGCCCCCAGTGGTAGGACCTAAGAATGTATGTGCTGCTGGAATTCTCTTCCCACAAAGGTGCATCACCAGAGATCTGTGGCAATGAAATGAAAACCTTTCCTAAGGGTCTTTCAAAGTGGTGGTAGAGAAGAGACAATTGCTTGATTTGTATTTCCTTGTTGGGAAGAGTTCTTTTAAGAGACAGAGTATTTTTTTTGTCTGTGCAAAAATATGGATGCATATGAATCTCACAATGTAAACAAGCTGTCAGATTTCACTCCCTCAGTACTTGCAGTTCATTGCTTTAGGCCGTGAATGCCTGAGAGGATAAGTTATAGAGGTTTGCCTTCTTGTAACGTGTTCTGTTTGCCAATCTT
>VYZP01051740.1:7132-18361 GCA_013400635.1 Hypocryptadius cinnamomeus | reverse complement strand
CCAATGAAATTTAGGTTTGTTGAGGAAAAAAAAACTAGAGAGTAATGGGCTGAAATGAAAAATTCTAAGGAGTAAATCAAGATCTAGATAAAGTACTATTTTCTTCAAAGGATGGAATTCTAATTGAGATGCTGAGTGTAATTGCTCAGCAGAGCAATGGTTCAGTGCCCAAGAGATGCAGTGAAGGGAAAAAGATCAAAGATCAGCCTTCAGTGGAGCTAAGAAAATTGAGTCCCAGCCTCACAGACAAGGTGAAGCTGATGCAAAGGAAGCCCACCCTGGAAGGTACATTTTAAAAACCTTTTTGTTCCTCCACAGGGATCTGTCTGCAGAGTAAGTGCAGTAATTCAGGATGATTGCACAAGCTCTGTTTGCCCTATTTCTTTCTATGTATGAACAAGAATTCTCATCTCCTGACCATTCTGCTCTGGTGGAAAGCACATTCAATGCTCCAAGACAAAGAAATAAGGCAGAACCTCCTAACATTTCATTTTCACATTTACCTGCCTGTAATTCCTCACTGAAGACTGTGACACCTATTCATTTCACTGCTGGCAACTGGAACTTCTTCCAAGGTATCAGAGTGTTTTATTTACTTTGCTAACACTCCAAGTAAGTTTTCATTTCCCTTGGAACATCTCCAGGGAAAATGGGATTAAGAAGTAAAGCAACATCATGTCCACTCAAGGTGTAGGAGCTGCTACTACTGGCAGCTCTGAATGAAAGAACTTTAGAAGTCTTGGCTTTTCTCAGGAAAACTTGGATGTTAGGATATATAAACGCTGGTGTCCCAAAAAGAGATCTTCACAAGTTCTTATATGCATCAGCAGGGAAACTTTGAATTCTCTACTAGTGAGGGAATGATTCATACAAAGCCCTGGGCAACTATTAGGTGGCACTGGCATCTCAGAATACAGGTGTGCCCACACATCTGAGAGATCCATGGACTTCTGTCAGCACACTTGAAGTCCTTTCCCTCATGAAGCAACACATCCTAAGTAAGGGAGAGTTTTGGAGGGGAGTAAAAAGTGGGAGCAGAGATCGAACTACTTGAGAGCCATTTTAGGTGGGTAATTACACTGATTTAGTTACATACAATGTATTATTTCAAGAAGAGAAGCTGATTTACTAGAAGAACTTCTGATCTTTCTCTAATTGACTCCTAGTGTGCTCTACAACCTTACACAAAACATTAACAGGACAGAATCATGAGGAATAGTCAAGTGTACCCTTGAACAGGCAGTGTCACACAAGCATCTGATACAGATGTCACAAACCTACTTGAGCTTCAAGGTGTGCCCAAGCTCCCAGGCAGGAAAATGCTTCATCACTCTCCCTTCCCTCTGTTTAAAGCTATATAATCAAACTATTTCAATTAGTCAGAATACAGTAAACTTCTTTTATGAAGCTTTCTATCAGAGCATGGTTAAAGGCTGAGCACAGTGACCTGAATGTGACTTCAGTGACTCGTCTGTGTGAAAGACCGAGAGTGGACACGTCACCAAGTTTCCAAATCATGTGGTTTGAGAGCCTCATCTGTAACCCCAGCATAAACACAAAGCTGAAATTTTCAACATCCTGGATTTCAGTATCTGAGCTCTGTGGGAACGTCTAAGTCACACCACACAGCAGTTTGAAAGTGTTTAGTTTCTAAATAACACACAATAAAGCAGGTATGATGTCAGGTCACATGCCAAGTGGATGTTTACTTGAACTGACATGGGGTGGGTTTTAAATTCTCTCGACTAACCTTGAGACAAGGAAATGAAGTCTTGATGCATATCTAGTACTTGGTGGCAAACACTGTAGTCAGCTCTACCCAATCTTAAAATCCTTCTGCCTTTTCAGAGCTGCATCTTTCAAAAAATCAATGATTTCAATTTCAGCAACTGTGTATTTTGTAAATAATGTCAAGGACAAAAGAAATGTTTGAGGAAGTGGTTTTTAATAGCTTGGTTGGTTTTGTTTGCATTTTTTATTTGTTTTACCTGAGAAAACATTTCATTTGGTTATTAATAGTATTTTTTCACATCTTCCTTTGAAAGGGTCAAACCGAACTAGGCAAACTAGCAGAGGAAGGGGGTGAAGGGCTAACAGAATCACACAGAGGCCATGAAATTCCAGCCCAGTTTCACAGTACTGTGTCACTCACACAATTCCAGTCAATAACCAGCAGTTTCATTCACTACACTGGCAATTATAATAATTACAATGAGATAACAAACCCAGCACAAGTACCCAAAATGTGTGAGAAATAAATAAAAGTATTCAGATGATTCACATTAAAAAAAAAAAAACAAACAAAAAACAAATTCAGATCAAGATGAAGGAAATTACTGAATTAGTAAATGACAGCTGTAAGCCACTGGCAAAGAAACCCCAAATCCCAGAATTCTGAAGACATGGAGGCAATAAAGGCACCTCACTTTGCCTATAGCTTATACAAAAAACCAGAACATGAGCTCAGTGTCACAAAAAACTGTTCCCACCACCAGACAAACCATGACAAGACCATTTTGTTCCAACTTAATAAAAGCTCTCCTCAATCAACACCTGCTTTGCCAGGTAACCCATCCTCCACTAAGGGCTCCTGTCAGCTCCATCACTGATTATTCCCACAGGGGCTCTGGCAGCCTGGAATTACACACAGAGCTACAGGAGGCTGTGCTTTTGTCAGACAAAAAACATCTCCTGGTGCCTCGCTGCAGGGAAGGACAATTCTTCCAACACTGAATATCTGAACTCAAACCTTTACACTTCCAGAAACGTTTATATCCCATTACAAAAAGGGTGATTCTGACTTCTTTGATGCTACATAAACTTTTGCCACTTTCATAAATTATGGTGTGTAACATTATGATTACTCTGTGTAATCCCATGTAATTAAGTTTCTCAGCACTTGTATTTTCAAGCAACAAGTGAAAGAGCTCTCGTGACAGAAATGGAGCCTGTCAGAAGAACTAAGGTGGGTTAAAAAGCTTTTAGAACAAAAATGTAAGGTGAAAAAGCAAGCTGGGAAGAACTTGCTAACAGCATTACCTGAGATCACCTAATTAGTAAGTTTGACAAGTCAGCAGGCACATGAGGGGGAATATGCAAGTCTGGAAAGCCTCATGGACACAAAGGATTCAGACATCCCACAGAAATCCAAATGGCACTGATGTGGTGAACACTCTGGAACTGTATTCCAACCCTGCCAGCCCTAAGTCACTCACACAAAAGTCTCTGAACTGGGCATTAGTCAGATGATGGACTAAAGAGAAAACACTGACCCCCCCTGTAATTACACAGCTCTGATATCCCTGAAAAATACCAGGTTATCCTACCAGGAAAAGGGCAGCTGCTCCACACAGAACCTGTGAATTGGGATCACTGCTGCAAGCCCTGTCACCAGCTCAGGAAAGGAAACCCAAATCCCAACAAGGGCACAAAAGAGACTTCAGGAAAAATAGGAGGGTTGTGACCTCTGCAATCATTTACTCAAACAGCTCAGCAATGCAGTTATGGAGCTATGTGATTATTCCTTATAGATACAGGAGGATGGGAAAAGGTTTTTAACAAATCAGGGAAAAAAGAACTGGCAGTTGACTGCCTGTGGGTCCAAGCATTATCTTCAGGCACAGAATATCTCTGGCTCTCTGTGTCCAACAACACAATCATGAGCACTGCCCTGCTGGCCTAGAAAGTTGTGATGCTGCACCTGACTGATTCAGACATTTCTGCTCCCATGTTCTCAGCACAGACATCTCCTGACAAATAATGACGGTGCAGACAAACTGGAAAGTGAATTATGCCTGTAAAAATCCACTGAGTCTTACAGACACTGAAGCAACACACAAGAGAAAGGTAATCCATCAGAGACTCATTTCTAAATTGACACATATTTTATATTTCTGCTTTATCTCCCCTGAAACTGGAAAAGCACTTAACTGCTAACCAGCTAGGAGTAATATAAATGAACTTCACATAACATGGCATGACTGAAATCCTGAAGTGCAATATTTAGCAGATGTCACCTAACGTTAGTTGCCATGGAGAGCATGAATTAGGCCACCCAAGCACTAAATAAAGAAACAGCCATGAACACCCTACGCTATGGAACTGGCTCCACTCTATAAATAAAATTCTGATCACTTTTTGTACAGTTCTGAGAGCAATCCACGAAGGATGCCAGCACAGCTCATCCCCCCAGCAAGGAGGTGGCTTCATGTGCCCGGTGTGATCTGCAAACATGCAGCTCCCTGTTCTGCTGAGCTGTTCCACAAACTCCATGACCACCTGCGAGGAAGGCAGGAGTTGAGTTTCCCCTGCATAAGTCAGGAGTTGCAGTTCAGTGAGAAGGTGAACCATTAAGCCACAGTGGGGACAGCACTGAGGAAAAGAATATTCTAGTATTATTCCAGTATTATGTCTGCTGATCATTTGTTTCAATCAGGAGTAACACCGACCTCAAACTCCAAAAACTGAGTTAAGGCAGGGAGAAAAATATTCTGACTTTGGTCTCTCTTGGATGCTTTGACAAAATCCACAAAGACCAACTAAGACAAGAGTTTAGATTGGTGGAAAACAGGAAATAAATTTTATTTAGATATATTTCTTTTCTTAATAAAGGAACCATATGTATCCACTTAAAAATTATCTTCCATTTTATTTAGAGGCACAAGAAGAGGTTTCCAGTTACCCATCAGATGGTTCTACCCTTCAATATGCAGACTAACTAATAACAGAAAGTTAATTAATAGTAGGATTTATTGACAGAACCTTTTTTTTTTTTTTTCCTGGAGGGGGGTTAGTGAATGTTTTTGTCACGGGGGGCTGGGTTTTTTGGGGGTTGGATGGGGGTTTTATGCTGCAGGAAGTTACTGAGAAAACAGTTAAAAATGCAGGTGTTTGAGAGGTGTGTTTACAGCTTTTTAAGCACTGCTAAAAAAAATCAACATTTTGAGTGCTTAAGGCAAACTTGGTTGTGATAACTCTTGGATTATCAACCTTGACCACATTTTTCCATCACAGATAGTATTTAATGAAGATGTATAAGGGCACATTCTGCCGTTAATAATTATTCAGCAAAATGGCAGTAATCAACCAGAAGCACAAATATTGTAGATAATTTTTTTCCAGAAAACTCAACTCAGTTGAGAATTTTTCTCTGAATTTCTCAACATCAAAATATTTGCAAGTGCTGCATTGAAAAACTCAGAAATGTGGAGACTGACTTGTTCAGTTTGCAAGGAAAAAAAAAACACTCACAAAACACTAAGTAACTTTTTGGTTTTAATTTACAAATAGCTGATCTTCATCAAGGATACAACCAATAGCTGATGAACACCATAAATGGCAAAAAAATCAAGAGCTGCTGTCCCAGGTAATTTGAATAATTGCTTCTGTGAATAAAGCTTTACCAGAGTTACACTGTGGACAAACACCCAAAAATCAAACACACTGTGCTGCATTCCTCCAAGGCAGCACCAGGAATTGGGGAATAAAGGTGGATAGTCCCAACTAATAGGATCAGTGCCCAGTTAACAAGATTACAGCTCAAAATGCTTTGTCACTGAAAAAGAGAGGAAAAAAAGCAAAGGGCAGCTGATGAGGGAGAACAATGAGAATAAGCCCAGCAGAATGCTGGGGCCTGGCCATGGTGTCCTAAAGGCACAGCAGACTGTCACAATGTTCAGCTTGCTTCAAGAGCCTTTTGGGAAAAATTAAAGTAATAATTAAGCAAAATTTGAACATCAAGAATAAAACACAGCTTAATTTTTTTTTTTTTTTAGTTTTAATGAAGGTTTTGTGAAATTTAAGGGTTAATTTCAGAAACTTTGCTGCTCTTGTGGGAAACAATAAGCAGCAAATTTAAAGATCTAAAGTGGTTTTGAATATTCAGAGAATAAAATTTCCAATTCATTCACGCCAATCTCATTTTTTTTCTATTTTCTGTACAAACATGTTCTATTACAGTGGAATTAAGCACCCTTGTTCAACTTCCATGACAGGTGAAGGCTCACTGTTGACCCCACAGAAATATTAAACTTTTAACCCAAGAACCGAGATTGTTGCTGATTAGTTTCTTGCAATGAGCCACAAAGTCCCTCAAGTCAACCTTAAAGGCTGCAAAAAGAATTGCTTGGTTCCAGGTGACTTCAGTGACACTCTAGACACAATTCTTGTAATTCTAAGTTGCAATCACATCTAAAGGCAGAACTCAGCTTTACAAACAGGAGCCCCAATGAATGAGCAATCCAGAGCTCATTTATTATCTCAGCTCTGTGAGTCACAGACCCACAGCAGAGACCACTTGAGTGAGGCAGTCACATCATGCAACTGCCAGGAAGTTGATCTTGGCCAGTGCATCACTTAAGTAGGTGAAAAACAGAGGAAAAGTCCATCACCCTCAAATGAGGAACGCAAATTTTTGTGTTGATGTGTCCAAGATGTGGACTGAGTTTTATAAAGCATGGCAATGGGGAAATTTTGGCATGATTCCTTCATTTCCTATCAAATTCTTGTGCTGCTGTTGTTTAAAGGTGTCACATTACAGAAATTTTACCAAATGTATTGACTTTCCTTCAACTTGTGAATACACTGAGCCAGGAACAGCTTATTCCCATGTGACAGCATATTATTATAACACAATGGTGGCAATGGATTATCAACCACACGTGCAAAGTGACCTAAGTATTGACTTGGATTCAGAGCACCATGGATTCTACTTCTACTAAACACAGAACATTTTAATATTTGTCACAAGAACTGTGCTGGTCCCCTACTCAGCTTCCTCTTAAAAGAAAACAAACCTAAGAATGCTGGTTTAGATTTTCCCAAGCATCACCAAACCAATACCAGCAGCCCAGAGAAACCTCTCAAGGAGCATCTGGCACATAAAAATAGACTTACAATTAATGCTGCTTCTGAAAAGAAAAAGAGTATTTCCAAAAAGACACTTTCCTACAAAAATACTACAAAGATTAACATTGTGAGAATCTGAAAGGAGTGACTGACAGCCTTTAGCACAATGAGTCTATGAATCAGTTTGGTGAGCGTTGCCTCATTTATCCATTCTCAATTTTTTTTGGACCTTGTATTATTTTTAGGGGGTACAAGAATAACAAATACAGAGGAAAGCTGTAGCTGAAGCTAGAGGCAAGTTTCTCAGCATGCAAGGTATCAGTATTTCCCAGGGCATTTTAACCAAATACAAGAAATGAAACAGTATCTCAGTGGAAAAGCCAAAAATTTGCAACTTGGCCTCATCATAGCACCACTCACTCATTTACTTTTCAAAAAAGTAGCTCAAGAATGCCTGCTTTTCCAGTTCTGTGATGAAACACCTGATATCTGCTTGCTCTGGCTGTTTTCCCAGTTATCCCTGTTTTAGCATGCAACTGTACTGTGAAAGCTTTCCAAAATGCAATTCCTATTCTTTCAGTTGTGAAATAAAGACAGCCACATCTGAGAAAAGAAGGAAACTGTATTCTCAGAGAAAGACTGCATCTGTTTTCACACCAGCAACTCTGTTGAAGCTGCAAGTATTTAATTCAGGTATGTTGATTGTGTCCCTGCAAAAGGCTGGAGTGAATGAGGACAGATGGCCAGGACAACACTGCTCCAGCTCACATTCAGGATCAGAGCCAGTTGTGTTTGGGGGAAGGAGGAGGGAGCTGTTAACCTCAGAAATGCAGATTTGTACTAAGCTTTGTCCAAATTAATACAGAATCTGGGCTATGTCGTGGTGAGAACTTTAAAACAGACCCTAAATGTCACTATTCATCCTGTGCAAATCAGGAAGGGTTAAATTAAATGGAATCTACAGTTTGACACAGAACCTAAACTGAAATAGTTTGTGCAGCTCAAGGAACAAAAACCCTTTAGGCCATTGTGTCAAGGAAAAAAAAAAAAGCTAACTTTAAAAACAATTATTAACAAAGTTTCAAAAAAAGGAACAACTTGTAAAAAGTCTCGCTGGAGAAAAGTGAACTTTCACGTAACTCTTTGACGCCCAGATGCCGGAGTTGGGCACTACCCCAGTGTAACACCTCGATAATCCCAGGAGGAACAACCCCTCCAGGGGTCCTGCACCAGCGATTTTCTGCCAGATCAGGAAATTCTGAAACCCTGCCGAAAGTTTCAGCTGGAATACGAAGCGAGGAGCCGCATAATGAGGAACTGGGAGGGATTAATCCCGTATGGAAAGGCTGGTGACGCATCTGTTGCGGGCAGCAGAAAGGAGCCGCTGCCATTTCATTCCTGCTCCAGGTTCTCCGCAGTCTCAAGGCTGGCGGCTCATAACTATGAAAGGAAAAAGGCACAAGCCCGAGCACGTCCCTTGTCCCACCAGGAGAAGGGGGAGGGTTAATCACGTCCAGCCGCCATTTTCTGAGCGGAGCAGGAAGACATGTTGGAATAAAAAAAAAAAAAAAAAAAAAAAAAAAAAAAAAAAAAAAAAAGAGAGAGAGAGCGAGAGAGGCAACAAAAGAAAGCAGCCATTTCCAGGGCCGGCTCCCAACTCTCTGCCTCTCGGAGAAACAGCCTCCTCACACTTTGTTCTAATGGCCACAAGAATTTCTCGCTGGGTGTCTCGCTCTCTATACAGCCAGCAAGCCAGCCAGAGGAACCTAGAAAGTTGGAGAGCTTGGAACGGAGCATTTCCCACTTTACCACCCTCAATCCTGCATGGATCAATTTCTTCCCATGGCAGTGCCCTGCCTCACACTACAAAGTATAAAACAACTGCCAATATATAGTAATAAGCATGACAAAAAAAAAATCATGCCAACCACACAGAAACGCCACTGGCACACACGGCTGGTTCCTACCGTATATGTGGGATGCCAACTCCTCCCTGCAGGATCTTGTACAGTTTGCTTTCATAGAGCAGCTGGGGGTGCCGAGCCTTCTGAGACTCCAACTTCACAGCAACTTCCTGCAGTGAGAGGGAAAAGGAGTCAGGGCAGAGCGTCCACCGAGCTTTAAGGGGCACAGCACTTCCACATCCCCCACACACCCCCGATGCCAACGCTTTCGGGTATATATTTATTTATTTCCCAGCTCGACGTGCTGCATTTCGTGGCGTCTTCCTATAAAATCCACACCGCGGTGATTCGTACATAAATATCCATCCCGGGTCACGCATTTGAGCTAGAGATGTCTTCAGAACCACTTAAGTGAGGAAGAACATACGTGGGTGTTTCTTCTTTACAGCTCAGAGCCGTGAGGGGGAGGAAGAAAAGAAAAAAAAATCCCAAAGGAAAAGGTGGAAAAACAGGGGGATCTTCTTTGTTTCTATTAGTGTTGATGAAACGAGATACAAAGTGTTCCCCAGCTGAGGCAGAGGAGGAGATGAATGGCGGGCGAGGGACGACGACTTCGGCCGCTCACAAAACACAAATACGTTTAAATATCTTTTCCCACAATGGTTTTCGCCTCTTTTCTCCTCTCCCAAGTGCTGGGTGGGGGAGCCCGCGACGGCAGGGCTCTGCTGTGGAAGGGGCACCGAGGAAGAGCCTCGGTGGGGAGCGAGGGGATGAAGACCCTCGGGGAAAAGGGGGAGAATGAAGCCCCTCGTAGAGTGGAAAGAGGGGGAAAGGAAGACCCTCGGGGGAAGGCAAACCCCACCCCGGGCACACGGAGAGCACAGCCGGGGGCAGGTGGGGCTCGGAGCGGCGATGGCTGGTGCCCGGCTTCCCCCGGGGAGCTGAGGGGGGACTGCGAGCGGCCCTTACCTCCCCGTTGGTGATGTTGATCGCCAAATAGATGTCCCCGAAGGAGCCCGACCCGATCTTCCGCACCAGCTTGTATTTGCCTCCGACAATGAACTCGGCCTTGGAGCCGCTGCTGCTCGCCATGGCGAGGGGCGGCTCTCGGGCCCTCCCGGCCGGTTCGGCGGGACAACGAGGGCTCTACGGCCGCCCCCGAGGAGGGGAAAGGGGCTGGAAGGGGGAGAGCGGCGCAGCCAAGGACGGTACCCGCGCTCAGCTCCAGCCGGGGCCCTCGGGCGGGCGCCCCCCCTGCGCGGCTCTGCGCCGCTCCCCGGCTCTCGGCGCGCTCCAGAAACAGGAGAAGCGGCCCCCGAGGTGCTTGTGAAAGCAGGGAGGGGAAAGGGGGGGACTCGCGGGGTCGCGGCGGCCGCCGGCCGCTCACTCGGCCGCCGCCGCCATCTTGTGCCTGAGCCTCCGCTGCCGACACAAAATGCCCCCGGCGCGCGGCCGCCGCTTCTTCACCGCGCGGGGCGCGCTGGGAGCGGGGCGGGGCGCTACATCGATAACCACGCCTCCTCGCGACGCTGCGCCAATCACCGCGCTCGCCCGGCGCCCCGCCCTCCAGCCGGGGGCGGTGATTGGGTGCTCTGCGGGTGCACGCATGCGTACAGCGCCACTCCGCCGGTCCGGGCGGAAGAGGGCGGGGAAAGCAGACGTGCCCTCACTCGCTCTTAAAGGGGCAGGCGGCCGCAGCGGGAGGGGGGCGGCTGGGGGGTTTCTTTGCGGTGTCCGGCGTCCCACACAGCCCCTGGCCCTCAGGCACCGGGGGATCCGCGACAGGGTCAGGGGCAGGGGCTGGAGCTGGGTCAACCAGCACTGAGATGCCACCCCGCATGTGGTGCTGTTGCCAAGCTCTTCTCAAAGCCCAGGCCCCAGCCTGTGTGTCCGATAACAGGCTGGTTCGTGGATAGATAAATACACAACAACTTCCTCCAATGGAGGTGTTTAAGGAAAGGCTGGATGGGGCACTCAGTGCTTTGGTCTGGGTCACAAGGTGGGGGTCGGTCACATGTTGGACTGGATGAAAAGGGAGATCCGTTCCAGCCCCAGCCATCCCCATCCTGGCATGTTGAGATTCTTGCCATGACTGTGGCAAAGCCCTGCAACAGCTGCCCAGGGCTGCCGTGGAGCCTCTCACTCTGGAGACATCCCAAACCCACCTGCATGCATCCCCATGCCCCCTGTTCCTGGACCAGCTCCAGGGGTCCCTTCCAACCCCACAAATCTGTGATTCTCTGAAATCCACAACCTCCTTTTCCCAGTATCCATGGGGTGATCCTGGGGCCGAGCTGTTCCTGTGCACACACACCATGCTCCATCACCCTTCCCTGCCCCATAACTCCCCCTTAGCCCCTCACACCATGCTCCATCACCCTTCCCTGCTCCTCAGCCCCCCACACCCTGCTCCATCACCCTTCCCTGCTCCATAACTCCCCCTCAGCCCCTCACACCGTGCTCCATCACCCTTCCCTGC
>VYZP01051738.1:0-28235 GCA_013400635.1 Hypocryptadius cinnamomeus | reverse complement strand
TAATTAACACCAACTTTCTTGATCCCACTAATATCAATTGAAAAAACTCTCCGACTTTAATTATTAAGTAAATATAGCCCCTAAAGAAATTTGTTTTCTTTCTAAGAAAATCTACCCATCTGTATGTTCTTAAATTTTTTACTACGTTTGGGAAAAAAGAAAAAAAATCAGGAGTCATGACTGGGTCCTCATTGAAGATCACAAGGCCCGGAGTGACAGCACACTTAAGGGATGTGTTTCCATTGTGGTGGAGTGTGCACATATACATAAATTTGTATTTGTTCAATGCTGTTCCCTATTGTTTAGAGTCTTAGGATGACTTTCTTTAAAGTGCCAAGTATATAATGCTGATTAGACCTAAGTTCAGTTGACATTATGTGAATTTTACTAAATTGTTGTTGAGGCAAATAGCAACAAAAGTGAGATGCCTGATCAACTACTCTTAATCTGTCAAAACTAATTTTACCAGCTATCTTTTTCAAGCAACACTGTCTCACACTGTCATATGTTGTTTCAAAGAATGGAATGAGATGAGACAAGACAGAAGGAAAAATAACAAACTCTATAGCAGTCAAGTCCTTCTGTCTCCCTCCAGATCTCTCCAAACCAAGCTGTTGGTGACACCACTCCCAGCACTGTTGCTTTCTCCAGACACTTGTCGAGCTCACAGTCCTCAGGCTACCATGAAACTTTATCCCTCATCATTTTCCTCTTGGCATGTCAAAGACAGTTCTTCTTATCATGAAGAAAAAAAGCATCATATTTGAACTAAGTGTTTTAAAAAACATTTACTCTATTTGGATTTTTTTTTTAAGGAGGACATGGACTAATACATGCTGAGAAAGATTCAATTACTACCTCATTTTTTCCATTTTAAAAAAAGTTCATTCTGTTGAGGATAAGTTCTTTAATATTTGTGAAATACTGGGTATTGATATCGTGATAAGCAACTTACAAAAGACCAAGAAAAATCAATAATTCCATATTTTTTGTGGTCTATACAGTAACAGATAAAAGTACTAACAAAATGACAGTGTTAAAAATGCCAAACAGGTTAATTTACTTCAATAAACTGCTGAAATACAGAAACTTCCACAGCAGGTGGGGCTGGGTTGAACATGGCAGATCCCCAGCTATCAGGATCTTGTCTACCATTCCCATTTTCAGATGCCTTGTTTGTTCTATTCTCTTACCTCTCCTAAAAATATGACGTGGAGTGACAAATAATACCAGTTGATGGCATCTTGTTTTAAAATAAAACAAAATAAACCCATAATGAAGACATCAGCCTGAGCTCTGCAAGTTAGCCCTTCACAGAAACCATGGTGGATAGAGCCATATTGTTTCACCCCAGCAAAGAACTGGCAAAATGGTTCAACTTTGAAAATAGCACAGTGAACTACAACTATCATTATAGCACAGAAAAAAATCTCCAAAACTACTTTTACCTTCTTGCTGGTTAGTGATTTTTTTTCCCTTTTCATCATAGCCCATGATACATTTTTTTTACAACACAGAGCTCTTTGCTTTGCACAGAGGACATCCTCCAGTATTAGTTAATCAGTTACACTTTTTCCATATGCTGGTAAGCATCTGTAAGAGTTTGTCTAGAGGAGCCAACAGACTACTTTGCAATAAGCTTTCCATATGAAAGATGAAACAGGATTTTCAGATTTTAGAGCACTATTTTTTCCAGGAACATGGTAAACAGGAGGTATATTGGGAAAAAATGGGGAACTAAACAAAATACATACTTTTTGGTAATATGTTAATTTCCCAAATATCTTTCAGCATCTGGCATTTTCAGGGGAAATCAAAAAGATATTCACAGTTTCTAGGATGCATAAAAATTAACCTGATCACATCAGTCTTGGACTTCCTCCGTTTTTGTTCTCTTTCAGGGGTACTGTGCCAAGTGAAGACCAGGCGCCAATCAAATCCACCAATCTGTGGCTCACCAGCATTTCCCAAGTACTCAAATGTGTTCCAGTCAATAACATCAATAACAGGGCAGACAACAGCTGTTTCTTCTTCAGCAATCCTGGTAAGGTTTTAAAACAAAAGGGTGACTTCCATTAGAAACATCTCTAAAAATTAAAAAAAAGCAGAACACTAGAACTGACAAGAACAAAGAATGCTTACAATACCAAATACGAAGTTTTGCTCCTTTTCAATTCATGCTGCAATAACAAGGAAATGATGGTCCAATAAATACAAGAATAACCCCCATTTTCCTACATCAGGAGGATGTATCAGGATGGACTCTGCTGGCAAGCATCAACCTTCCTGGATGATGGAAGCAAGATATGCCAGATGGCTTGAGATAACACATTCAGCATCTGGCTTGGCTGCCATGGCCAGCATCACTTTATCAAGGAAAAAACATTAATTTTCTTTTCTACAGGTTGCTGTTTAAGAGAGCCGTTTGATTGCATACTTTGGAAGTGATGAATAATAAACCAGCCAGACTCTTGGCCCTTGAAGTCATGGCTGTTCTTATAACTGTGATCACCTGCAAATGTTGTAGTGAGTACCATAACAGTAACTCAAAAAGAAGCCCTGAGCTTAGAAGAAACCAAACTTGCAACATGGGAATTAGACCTCCAACAATGAAACATAACTGAAGGAGGTCTCAAGAAACCCTGGCAACATAGGAGATGAAAAGGACAAACAAGATAGCACTGCAGAATGACATTCCTAATACCAAGGGTGATCTAAAGATAGTCAAGATCCTTATCATACTAAGAATACATCAGAGCTGATGACATTTCTTGCAGGTCTACTTCTACAAGGAGATAAACCCCTTCCTCCCAATATCGTGCAGCGTTTTCAGGATTCCTTTCCAAAAGGATTTGTCCTTACAGAAGGTAGTGGGATTATTAGCCTCCTCCTCACCTTCTAGAATGGCCTCCCTCAGTACTAGGAGCAACGTCAAGCACACAAGCTCAAGCCAAGGTCTTTCTCCTAAATCACTGTTTAGCATCTTCCCTGTTCTAGTATCAGACATCCCCTGAATAGTTCAGTGAAATGAAGTAACTTGTTTGACTTAGAGATGCAGATATGCACTTTAGCCCTGCATCTTGTATTTACATATTTCAGAGGTGAAGGAGAACTGAACACATCATATTGTCAAACATGTAAGAGATGCAGCGCATCTGTCATTCAAAGGAAGCTCATTCCTCATGGGATTGCTAGGCTAAAAATCTGTAGACTGACCAAGGGCTCACACTGTGAAATTAGAGTAGCTTGTAATGGTTAAATGCAGCAGAGAACAGCAGCAATTCCAAAGTAGTATTGTCTGAGCTGAGAAAGACTGCCCAAAGTGTGAAATGGCCTCTTGTTGCTGGAGGGAATATGTGAAACAGCTGTTTTCTTCTTTATGATCTTCCGTTGAGACCTTGTTCGGTAGAGCACATGAAAGGGCTTATACAAATATTGTTATCTCCTGTCTCACTTGCATACAACTTTGTACAAATCCTCATTGTACAAAGCAAAGAAAATGATACCCACACGTAGAGGAAAAGGAAAAAAAAAGTAAAAATATTTTCCTTCTCCTGCAACAAGTAGGAAAATAAGTAAAAAGCAGGTAACTGGCATATGATTTCAATTATGGAAGGAATGAAGTAAGTGAAAAGCCATCACGTCTTCCGTAAGCTAAGAATTAACTAGATGGTACAACGCACAGGCAGCTTACAAACACAACTATGTTTGCCCTGCAAAATGCTAACACTGTTGTATTGCTGCCATGCATTTGAGTCAGATATGCCGCAGAAAAACCCCTTAGAGATGTATGTCTGCATCTGCAGCAAGAACGGCAGGAATTCCAAGACAGGGATAACTTTTTACAGGTGGTGACTACTGCGTTTAAAAAAAACCCAATCCTTCCTCAAGATTGCCATCTAGTGGCCGTAGAGAAGTGAAGAAACCACAGACTTTTCACCCATCATACACTTTTTTAGGCGACAGTTGTTAAACCTGTGCTCATGATTTGATGTTTATCCCTTTTCCTTTCTTCACGCTATCATAGCTAGCCCACAGTTATCTGGAATACAGTCGGTGTGAAATTTAGAAACAAGAAAAGTATGACAATTTTAAGAAAACAAAAAACTGAAACTGTATTCCAGATACAATTTCAAGGGGACATGGGGAATTTGGGAACACAAGTTCCACTAGGAATCAGGAAGACTTGCACACATCAAGACACTTTGTGCTTTTGGAAGTCTCTCTCCAGTTTGTATTAGGGCTGTTTTTTCTGGTCATTTTCTGTACTTTACAGTACCTGGTGGGAATCTTAACAGGATCCAAATCAAAACACTGGCCTTGAGGAAAGATTTTTTTTTTCTTTTAATTATGTTTTAAAGAAAGTTGGTTTCCTACATACAATATTTTGGAAGTCTGATTCAGGTCCTGTATCCATCAGTATCTGCTAATGGCATCCAAGGGGGTAAAGCCATGAGCTGTTAGCAAAAAGGGCAAAGGCAATAGAGCCTTGTAATGTGATGCAGGAGCAGCAGGTGCTGTGGTGAGGTGCCAGTGGCTGAACCCACAGCAGGAAAAGTGCATGTATGGCTGCTGGCTACACATGGGTGAGGCTTCAAGAATATAATACTATCAGCTGAAAAAGAAGGCTAGTGTTCTGGTTCTAGGGGTTTTTTGTTAGAGTTTTGGGAAGGTTCCTTGGGTTTTTTTGTTTGTTTGCTTGCTTTTAATTAACAAAAGTTTTCTGAACAGCCTGACGGATCTGCAGAATTCACAAGAGACCACACAGGCATAAAGTAGTGTCCCAGGACAGATGGATTCCAAGTAAGAGTCAGTGTTGACATAACATTTACTCCTCCCTACCCTACACCATGATGCTTTATGTCAGAAACAGTTTGGAAAGGTGGATTTGCTCAGGACTAAGAAGATGGTGTTTATTGACTTGTATTATGTAAACATTGCCTTGCAGGGCACACATCTTTCCAGACCTTCAGCTCACCCAGGCTGACAGAAATAGCCTCCTTTACCAATGTAGTTGCAAAGTTGGAGGTGAGGACTTGTCTTCTTGAAAACCAAAACTTTCCACTGCCTGAAGAGGCAGCTTGGTCTTCAGGGAAAAAAAAATAATAAAATAAACAAAAATAAAATAAACAAAAAACAAACAAGCAAAAAAACCCACCATGTCGTGATCTTTCAAACTTCCATTTGCATTTGCTCCCCCACAGCCAGGAGACAAACACCAAACACTCACATTGCCTCAGGGACCAGACTGCAGTAACCTTTGGTGAGCTATGAGTCATTTTTCCACTGCAGAAGTGGGCCAAACTGTCTCGCCCCTTCTTCTCCAATGGGAGAGAAAACCAGCCCAGAGCATAAGCTCACCTTGCCAGCAGTGGCTCCAGCCAGCCCTCATGGCATTCACAGTGGCAGTCCAGGAACGTTAGGATGTCTCCTTTCGCCACAGACGCCCCCAGAAGCCGGGCTCGAACCAGCCCCTCCCTCTTATTTGCACGGATAAGGCGCACCTTGCGTAGGCCAGCCACGTAGTTTTCCAAAGTCTCCTTTAAATGTTCTGTAACGAGCCAAAAAAAGAGGGAATAATATAGTCGGAAATGATTTGTTTATGTCTTGCTATAGGAAGCTCTCGCCTCACTAGCAAATTACTTATAGTAGGGCTCCAAAGATCGTGGTACTTTGAACTCAGATTTGGCTATACATGTTTAGAAAGGACATGGAAAAAGCACAAAACTTGGATTTGGACACAAATCACAGTTCCTTTTAAGAAATTGAACGCTTCACATTTACCTCTGTAATACATTCCCAGATCGATAAGAACTTCTCAAATGTTACTTAAGCCTTTCTGTATAAAAGTTTTATTCTTAACACAATTCATGAGTGGTGGAAAATGCCAGCATTGCCTTTATATCCTGTTATTCAAACAAGACCAAAGAACTAGGTCACTGTCATTATATGAGACACCAGGGGAGCATTGGTGCAATCGAAACTTGCTCAGTTCAGGAAACCTGAAGTACTGTGATCAGACTGTAGTCTATCTATACACACAAGCACTCGTATTACAAAACAGCAAATGTGCTTCCCCATTCCGAACTAAATTTGGTATATAAGCCAAATTTTTCACTGGCACACTACAAGAAAAACTACTTTTCAGTGAGAGGCCTTTGTTGTACAGTTTTCTGGTATGTGACCTGAACAGCGTAACTCTTTCTCCTATGAACTGGCTGACCAAAAAAGCCCATCAACAATCAATACTATTTAGACTTATTCTTCCTACCTTTGTCACTGTAATCATCTACAAGGATAATTTCTTCCAAAAGTATATCCGGAGACGTCTCAAGAACACTGTGAACAGTTCGCAGAAGTGTTGACCAAGCCTCGTTATAAAAAGCTATCACAACAGAGGTTTTTGGCAGGCTATAATAATCATATTTCTTCTCTCTGCATCTGTAAAGGGGGAATAACATTTAGTAGAAGTGCAAAACCATTTATTAATTTTCAGGAAAAAATTCTCAAATCCATTTGCATGCTAGTTAGTAGCTGCAAGCAAGAACACAGAATGGATCTTAAAAGAACTGCATGCGTGTGTGGAAAATTGTATGAGAAGATGTTAGGAAGTTGCTCTTTCAGAGGTTCTATTTCCACAAAAGCATTATGAATAAAATTCTGCAAACTATCAAAATGTCTAAAAAGAAAAATAATAGGAGGTATTCTCAGCTCACGTAGCTGCAGTAGCTGTCTTTGCACAGTTTCACACAGAAGAACAAGCAACAGCCAAAATGTGTCTCAGATTAAAGGAAAAAAAAAAAATAAATGTAAAACCTAAGTGCTGTAAAAACAGTAACATAAACTAGCAATAACTGCTGCTTTGGAAAATATAACAAGTGCTAGACAGTAAAAATATGACTGTGAAGGAACAGCAACATATAAAAAGAAAAAAAAACCAAACCAAACAACCAGCAACAAAACTGAAATGTATGTACACTGAAGCAGAATTTGGAGAGACCACACAACTGGCAAAAGCTAATCGTGAAATCCACAGAAACGTAAAACAGACATAGAAATGCATGGTTTTGGCTCTATGGAGAGCCAGAAAGTTTGCAAACTTTTGGATTAAGCTCCAGAATGTATTTCCTATAAATATATATATGAACTTCCCTAAATGAACATAAGGATGCCAAGAAAGTTATAGCTGAGCCAAATGTATAAATTCTTAAAAGAATCCCCTGGTTTAGAAGAATTTTAAAATAACGATGGCATCTTCTACAATTTCTCCTCTTTGCTTAGAGCATTCTATATTGGCAGGTTTTACTGCCTGCAGTCAACAAGGTTTGTAAGGGGCAGAAGGACAGACTTCAACTTCTGTAGACTGCTAAATCACAACAGATACCAAGGCAGGTAGGACATCCCTCCTACCAAAGCAGAAAATCAGTGAGTCCTCCAGAACATATGCTATGGGGAGCTGAAAAGGAAAATTAAAACTGATCAGTAGAAAATGCCACAGGAAAATACCTTAGGTCAATTTAGGGGCACAAAAATTCCCCAAAACACTAAGAAAATTATATTACAAGCAAACTGCTTACCTACAGCACATTGAGAATATTTGAACAAACTATTTAAGTCTGCTGTATCTGCAATCAAAAAAAGGTTTATAGGTTTCTTTGGAGACTAGGCAGTATCTATTAAGATCTGTTGTACAGAAAGAAAAAAAAAATCTGAATCTGATTATGCCTAAAATTAAAATTCTTACAAGGGAAACAAAAAGTCTGTAGAGTATCTGTTCTGTGATAAATATGTGAAAATGAGGAAGCAACAAGGACAAATGACACTTGGGCAAAGGAAGCACCCAAAGGCTGCTTCTCAAACATGAAAGGAATACCATGTGACAACACCTGTGCATACAGACATACATACATGGGTAGGTACACACAGACACACACATTGATGTAGTGAAGTACAAGAATGCCTGTCCCTCCAGGCTGTAACTTGTCCTGAGGGGCTTTCACAGAGGGAACTGTCTCACACCAACACCTGGGGACAGAATTGATTTATTTAGCCAGACATTCATGTATTGATACATAAAAAGGAGTGACAAGTGACATTTTAATTAATTTCTTTATTTTTAATGCAGAAAAACCTGCTGTATGAATCCAATTTTAGAAATACATATTTAATTTAGCCCACTGAAAAACATTTCTGCTCAGTACTGTCAGGAAAAAAAATATCCATATATATCAGTCACTTGTACCAGGTCATTTTGAGTTCATTTCTTGATGGAAATAGGATCTCTACATACCCATTTTATAAAGCTGAAGGAAAATATAAATAAATTTTAAAAAACACCAGGAAAGCATTCTTTGAAAAATATGTCAGGAAGATTCATGGAAAAATAATGCTGTATTCCATTTAAAGAAAGGAAACCCAAAGGTCTAAAGAAGCTTATAAGTCTAATTATAGATTAAAGACTTCAACAGATTTGCCTGAAATTACATGCAGGAGATGGAAAACATAATTTGGCACAGAGCAAGGCAATCCCCACACTGTTTGTGATTCACTGTGCATTGCTGCCTCCTTCCTTCAGTACACTCCACACTGCAGGAAAAGGTCAGCCTGCTACAGGACATACCAGAGCACACGTTTCTTAGGTTTCCAAAGTCAAGAAAGAGGCCAGCACTAAAAAATGGGTTTAATTTACCAGCTCAGTGGTGGAAGGCAGCACAGGAGTGCAGAGAAGTAACCCACCATGGTAGCAGGGCAGGCTGCTGGTCAGCACTGTCACCCTGACCTGAGCAGTACCCTGATGTCCTTATTAAAAAACCAAAAAGAAACAAAAGGAAAAAAACATATTATTCAACTCCTTTGCAGATTTGCATATTTATCTCAGATATTATTTCCAAGACATACTTCTTGCTAAATTGCTAGAAGATCTCAACTGTTAGCAGTCTCAAATAGTGTTGCTAAAGTAAAACACACTTTTCCTTATCTTTCTGTAATGAAAGAGTTTCACTAAGCCTTAAAAATTAATCCCATTCGGGAGATTACAAACCCAAAGCATTTAAACCCTGGAAAAATTATAGCATAAGAAAATCTTTAAAAAGCTAATGAATCCCTGAAATGGAAATTCTTGGCAGTGTAGCTGAATCACAATTAAGTGGCATGCATATGGACGCTAAACATTACCACTTCACAGGATATAAAAATTTCAAAAAAACCCACTATGAGTACAAAACCTGATTTAAAGCCTAGTGGTCATAACACATCTTTTCCATTTCTCAACTCCTGTTTACCACACAAGTGCCTCAGCAGCCCATCTTCTGTATTCAGACTTGCAAACTTCAAAATGTACTTTTATTATCCATGTGTCAGCCAAGTATCCCAGCTCCTACTTTCCAAGTGAATCATTTCACTCCTACTTTTGAATTATTCAGAAAAACAAATGCATATCAATTACAGTATGCCATTAAAATGACAGCAACTGGTGACAGCAGTCCCAAAATATGTTTTTGCAGACACTAGGAACATATATTTATGCATACTATACTGCAGCCTGCTTTTGGCTTCTGAGTAGGGCACTCTTTAGTGCCACCCTCAAACCCATAACACCATCCTTTCCAATAGAGAGGATCATTTTAAGCCAAGATTAAGTGCATCTCACATTATTCATCCTAAAAACTACCTGTCACCTTTGAGCTGATTGTCTGGGTTCTGCAGGTCCAGATGACAGATCCAGAAGGCAACTCACCTCACCCTCCTTCAGCCATTGATCCAGCACAGCCCAAGAGACCTCAGTGGGTCCCTCTTGTCTATAGAGGCTTGATATAGAACAGTTGCTTAACTTTTCTATGAGTAAAGTTAAATGTGGTCCCTACCACTGGTTGTGATACATCACTTTGAATCTAGTCATCATAACTACCAAATGGTTGGTAAAAACATAACACAGACATAAGGAAATTAGTTGCCTGTAAGTGAGACATTTCCAAACCTGGAAAATAAATGCAGATGCATTTGAAGTCCAACATTCTTTCACTGTTCTCCTTATCTTATTCAATCACAGGAACTTGACTGTTTTGTAATAATTAAATGTATTTTAAAATAAACTATTTCCTAAATTAAAAATGGCATGTTGTGCATGTTGAGTGGGTTCATTTTCTTCAGAGAAGTACACATATTTCTAGTCAACCTGATTTTGGTAACAGTTATCAGATACCAGGATCAGTCACTGAGAAAAAACCTGTTGCCAACACATCCAAGAGGCTTTTCTAGAGGCAATATAAAATAAACACATATAGTTTTAAACAGGACTCAGATTTCAATGACAAACACTGGTATATAATGAATAATAACCACAGCAGGTATGGCAATGGAAAGGAGTGACACCTGCTCAGTCTCTGCCCTGCGGTCACTCCTGCTCTCTGCAGATTCACTAGAAAATGCACAAGCAGAAGCCTTGTGCACAGTAGAGTAACACTCAGAGAAAACATGGCCAGGACTGCCCCAACCATCTTCCAAGGAGCAGAGGGGAACACTACAATGCTCCAGCAGCATCCTGCTTCTGCATCATCCTTCATTTCCCTCAGGCACTTTCTGCCACACTGGCTGGGTGTTCCAGGGATCCTCTTACTTGATCACTGTGGTATAAGACAGGCATAAAACAAACAAAAGTTTTGTCTTTTGGCATTTCTTATCAATTTACACTAAGACAACATCCATATTTTGGAATTCTAAATGTGTTCATCCATAAATCTTTAATCTTTCGATGGAAAGAAAGGGAAAATAATTCTGGTATGTACCTGAACACAAAACCATGTTCACTACGTACCGCCCTTCTTCTATAGTTCACTACAGCTTCTACCCAAACAACTAAGTCCACAAAATGCAAACTGAAGCCAAACACGTAAAAGTGCATCATCACACACCCAAATTCTTGTGGGTTTTTGGTTTTGCCTTTTTTTCACTGCATTTTTAAATCACAGTCTAACCAAGAGCAAACAGCTGACAAGTTTAATAAATTAACCTTGGAATCTACTACACTACACAGTCTTCTGTTAGCAAGCTTTACAATAGGTTATTTATTAGAAACTAAGGAGACATCACTCAGGAAATGCCTAAACAAAATTAAATGGGTTGTTTTCAAGAACATTTGTGTCAATTAATGTAATCACTCAATTTATTTCTTTGTAAAGAGCTGTTTCTCTAAGAGATGTGTATCTATACACAGGGAGAGAGCATGAATGTGTGCACACTGGGCACACTGCCATGAGTTAATTAGGAATGGTTGCTGACATGCTCTTACTTGAGACTTTCACCACAACTGTGACTATGATACAGAAAGGGAAAACAGACTTTCAGTCTCCAAATTGGATCTTCTATATGCACAGTTACTTATATTTTAAGAAAAAGGATATGAAATGTTCTCTGAATTTTCAAAGATTTGTTAAGAACACAAACTGCTCATAAATTATTTAATGCTTTCAGAAGATACACTGCGTAAGTTTTGGTTTTGAAGTTTCAATCTGAATGCCCTAGGCAAGTTCAGGATTGCGCAGCTTCTCTCAAGAAGTGCAAAACAGCACATGTCACTGCTGAAGCTGATTTAACTTGATTTATGTGACTACAGTATGTGGCAGATACGCCCCACCCCAGTGTCACCTGGAAAACACTGCCAGGGTTCTACTTCAGGCTGGCTTTCACATGGTGGGCTAGGAACCAGGTTGGCTGGGCTTGTTGCGATGGGCCATAGACATGCTGACCCACCACACAAGCTCCTTTCCTCTTTCTAATTTGAACAGTTAAAACACCTCAACTTCAACTGCTCTTTCAGTAAGAGGTGTGCTCAAAAGCGGTATTTTGTAGGCTGTAAGTAAATGAGGCTGATGGGGATCAATGGCAGCATCCATGGGCATCTCAATCTAGTTTCACCATCTTCATTCCCACTCCATAAACTGCAGAGGCAGCAATGTGGGCATTGGAATCCGCCAAATACCTTCACCCAAGAGAAAGCATCTCCTTTCACTTTCCCAAAGCCATAGCAGAGGACACAGAAATACTGGGATCTTCTATCCCTTTGTCTACTTTTGCCCAAGCCGCAGCTTAGGGTTCTGCACATCCATCCACAAACACATCAAGCCCTGCAGCATGACAGAGGTGGCAGCACTGGTTTCTAAGCCACCCCACAGTTACCAAGGCCGTGTCCCTTACTCCAGGCTGAATATACAGTCGAACATCCACTCCTCACCTCTCTGTGTGGAGAGTAACCTAGGGATAAAATGCAGCATGCGAGCCAAAAGCAACACCACCCAAAGCCTGGGATACAAAGGCACCACATCTCCAGTGGAATTAAAGGATATGATAAACATTATTCTTATCTCCTCCAAACACTACCCAACTTTTCATGCCAAATTTATTTTCTCACATAAGACTACCTTGATCCAACTGCCAGTTGGATCAGATTTTCCTCCTTTATTTTTAATTTTAAAAAAATTTCAAAAGTTTATCTGGGCATGGAGAGGTCTCACCTAGTTTTATACACCTACACAAGCCACATGTTCAACTATTGCAGAAAAAGGCATTGAGAGTTTACAGAAGGTGTGTCTTGGTGTGAGTAGCAAAGCATACAGCAGCAAGGTGCTGATAACTGCCAGAATGGCCAGATTATTTGGGGCAAGGCTGGAACACTTAAGCAGGTGAGTTCAGGATGCTTACCTACACTTCCCCACCGCCTGTCCCAGCCCAGCAGGCTGGCTAAAAGCTCCCTAAATTATATCTGATGAAACAAACCATGTTAGAGAAAGCACCCCTGTACAGGCCACAACACTGTGATATGATCAAGTCTCTGGAAACAGAAGGTGGTTTGATTGTGAAACAGTTTTTCAGGTTATTAAATGTTCTACGGAATGATTCTCCCCATGACAAGAAGGTACTGACAAGACAGACTGCCAAAAGCTGTCTTAAGATTTCAGATAATAACGGGCTCTACTGCCTTGTATACAAACATCGTGAGAAGCAAGAAAGAAAGACACTAAGTCTGAAACAGAAGAAAATATTTGTTAAGAAGTTGGGGGGTGGGGAGGAGGTGGCACAGAAAGCAAATCTATTTAAGACAGATTAAAAACACATTAAGAAATAAATGTCTAGAAAGACCAAGTAAGAGAATTTACTAAGTCTGTATCCTAAAATCCACAAATTTAGGAAATCCATAGAGCCTCCTAATTCCAAATTGTTAGAGAAATGCTAGAGATTTTCCTAACTGACCCAGATTCTGCATGTGCAGATGAGAAGGAAATTCTGCATGTGACAGTGGGGAAACCCACTTGATTTTTATTTTATTTTGCTGAGCTAAAACAGTGGTTGCATTTTGCTCAAATGTTTTAATTTTTCTTCCAAGACAGTGAGACACACTTAACCTTTCCAGAGAGACATACTATTTCCTACAGGTACATTCAAAAACTTACTTTAGTGTGAACAGTTTGATTCAGGACAAGAAAAAATATTTTGCAAATCCATAACTGAAAGAAGCTATTGTATTCATCACTACAAATAAGGTGTGGATGCACCTGATCCTTATAGACAATTGTTTAAATAAAAGGAGGTTTTGAATTTAAAAAAAAAAATCAATTTTTGCTCACTATCAATCACAGATCTGGGAACTTTTTCAATTTAAAAATTAAATCAGCTGAAACCAATCAATAATCTAGATGTCAAAGGAAGTTGAGGAAGTCTACCAGAAGCTGGAAAGAAAAACAGTGAAAAATAATCATGTGAGCTCTTCTGGAAAATATTTGCTGGGGGTTGTTAAAAGCATAATGACAATAAAAAGTGACACATTTTTACAGATGACAGGAAACAAAAGTAGCAAAATATCCTGAATATCAAAGCAATAGTGGCAACATTGCTTAATTTTGTACTGCTATAAAATGAAGCCTTCTTATAAAAAACCAAACAAAAACCCCAAACAAACAAACAACCCCAAAACAAACAAACGAAAAAACCCCAAAAAACCAAGAAAACAACTATAGTGAAGAGTTATTTTTACTCCACTTACTGTTTGAGGAAAGAATAAAATGTCCTATAGAAACATTGCTTTGAAGGTCTAAAGCCTGTTTATATATGAAAGAAATCCTGCCAACTAACACTAAAGTAATGACTAAAAGTTATTATAATTGATATAGTTACTAGTAACCAATTACGTATTTCCAAAAAGCTCAGAAATTGAACCAAAAAATCCTAACACCAAACAAGTGACCATAGTGTTCCAAAACTACTACAAGAAACACACTCCTAAGTGTTTAATGCAAAGAAGAAGTAGTGTACTAAGAAGCAGTGTGCTGTGTCTCCTGATCAGATACAAAGCATGGGAACACCCATGCCAAAGCCAGCTCTGGGCACAAGGTGCACCATCAGATGATGGTTTAGATGGAAGGGATGTGCAAGAAAGGTCAAGCTGCTGCAGCTCACCTCTTCAAAGAGTTCTATTTCCTATACACAGTGGAAAAAAAAAAAAAAAAAGTCACTGCAGTTGTTTCATCTTTAGGTAAGAGATGAAAGAGAAGCTCCTGGGTGAAGTCAGACACTCATCGTGGGCTGAGGAGGGAAACACTCAGCTGCTATGGCTTTTCCCAGAACAGGGTCAGGTTAAAACTCCTGGCAGGAGTAGCTGTGATTTTTGGAGTAGAAAAGGAACCAAAACCTAGTATCAAGGCTTATTCTTGGAACTTGCTAGCAAGATACTATCAGACAAACATCCTGGTATAATTTATTTACAGCCCAGAAAACAAAACAAACCACAGAAGAAAGAGAGACTCTGAGAGAATCAAATTCAAATATGGGAACAAACAGGAAAAACAGCATCGAAAGACAAAACAATCTTAGCACAAGATTGTTATGCTAAAATCAAACATAATGTTCCCCCCAAATAAATAAAATTATAGGCATAAATAATGGTGACAAAGAAATTTGAGCATTTGTGTATATCTAGCTGTCTACATAAAGACACTTAAAGATATATGCACAGACACTTAAACATATACATAAAATCACACATATACAAAAAATTTATATAAAGAATCTCTCCAAAACACAGAAGATTACCTAGAATTAAAGAACAAACCTCTAAAACTTTTTTTTAGTAGCCGAAAAATACTATGCAGACCACATTCAATATTTTGGGGGCTTTTGTGGCTACTTAGGAAAGACAGGAAGGAATTAAAAATCCATTTCCTTATGATCACAAGTAAAATGAGCCCCAAGGGCTGAATCAGGCTTCTACCATGAAAGAGACAACATGAAATGCTGAGTCAGCACAAAAGTGCCTGGTCCTGACTTGTTCCTTTTGTACCAAGAGACAGCTGAAAGACAACTTGTGTGCTTTTACAGAAACTATCCCCAAAATAAGTGAGCAATGCATCCCTACTAATACAGAAAGAAAAACTAGAATGCCTAAAATCTGAAACAATGCTTGAAAACAGCCCTTAATCTAAAAGAACCCAAGTAGAAAAACTGAAAATGTAATTCTTACACATTGTAATAAACTGTAAAAGGCTAAGAGAACATATCAGTTGTCTGCCTAGCCCTACAGTCCTGTAAAACAAGCACACAAGGAGAAGCCCCATGGGACACAATGCTGACGTGTTGTTGCAGGGGGAGGAAGGCAGAGCAGCAGCAGCCAAATCCCATGGCCCCAAGCTCATCACACCCACTTACAGGGCATCAGCCCCAACAAGGCCCTCAGTAAGTCAAAGTCTGACAGAAGACACTTGCTGGTTTTAAACCTCCCATAATTGTTGCAATTGTTGCTCCCTTTATGAGTACAAACTCAAGAAATGAAGGGTAGATGCTGGGAGAACAAGCTGAGCTACCCAGACAACCTTACGATCAGGGGACAAAAATAACAATAAATCACTGTGGCAGTGATGTTGCATTTAAAGAGGTGTTCAAATGTTGTTGAATCTCCATCCTTGGAGGCTTCAACGTTGGACTAGACACCCCAAGGTTTCCTTCCAACCTCCATCCTTCTCGGACCCCATGGCTTATTTCACTTCCAGCGCTGTACAAACCGTGTCATCATTCAGCACTGTACAAACTGTATCATCACTTACATTCTTATCCATAAGATTCTTCCAAATGGACATTTTTATAGATTATTTATACATATTATTTGTTTATATGTATACTTTCAATAAAACTAAACAACAACTGTGTGATGAAACACATTATCAGTTGCTGATGTCAAGCTCAGACAGTTAAAGGAAGCAGAAATCGTCTAAAGGAAACAATTGCAGTTGTCAAGTTCTTTGGGTCTGTGGGTCAATAGAAACAGAATCAGTCATCATAAAAAGCAAATTACTGTGGTGGGAACAAGAAGGAATACCAACTTTTTGAATATTTTCATTGTCAGGAATATATTAGTAGGAGAAAGATCTATATTTGAAACTGATTCTTAGTCAAATATCATCAACCAATATATTATTTGAGAGAGTAATCTCAGCCAAGCTATTCTTCTCTTCCTGTACAGTATTACCAGACATAGACATTAGCAAATAGCTGTCACACTTCTGTTCCCATGGCAGGTCCAGGATGTACAACATGCAGCAGTAGGAAAAGATTTTTGGCACGAGTTTCTGACACAGCAACACCTAGTGAAATCATTTTGCATATCACATTTAACAGCTTACTGGTTCTGATACTATCTTATTAGCAAAACTAGTTTTCAGTGGATTCAAATGTTTTCACCAATTCACACACAGAGAGTGCTTTCATTGATCAGTGTGGGAGGACATTAATGTCACAAGGAGCATTGGGGCATCCAGGTGGTGGTAATGTTGTCTCTGTTTCCCTTTTATTCTCCCATTTTTTTGGTATCTAAAATTTCCAGATTGCCTCCATACACACAAGAATATGCTGAAACAGACCAAAAGTCCATAGCCCAGAACAGAATCTCCAAGCATAGTATCTGTCAATACCTCCTGAATATTTGATTTAAATTTTCTAGTGGATGGACTATACTTTACAGGAAATGGATTTTTGGAACAGGGAGGTGGCAGAATTTGTTTTATCGATTTTCATGTATCAACCATGTATTGCAGGAATACTGCAGGAGATATACTTCCAGCGGGCCACCTGTATTTCAGGCTGAAGACCTGTAAAGTAGTCACTTCTTTATGAGAGTGGAAAAAAAAAAAAAAAGAAAAGCCATGCTGTAAGTTGAACTGTATTGAGTCCAACACAGATTTCTGTGCAACTTTCTCTTCACTCCTTAAAACAAACAAAAACCAAAACTAATCAAACAAAAAAAAAAAAAGAAAAAAACTACAAAAAACCCCAAAACAAAACAAAAAAGCCCCAAATGCTTCACAGCTTCTACTCACTTATTTATATATGCAAGTAATTTCCACATTATTTCACAGTTGTTTAAGGAACTCATCAAGTAACAACACACTCCTTTTTCCATATAATTACAACCTTCAAAGAACTCATATAGATTTGTGAGACACATCATCCTTGACAAAACCTTGTTGACTTCCTCAATAGATCACATCCTCCCATGTGCTACTAATTCTTTCCCCTACCACAGTTTGTAGATAACATGCCTGGAAAAGATCCGAGGCTTGCCAGCACACAGTTCTCTGCTTCTCTTCTGGGACTCCACTAAAAAAATGGTGCATTTGTCACCTTCTGGTCTTCTGGTACCAAAGTTGTCTCACTGAACACATCTAAAATTTAGCCCTTGCATGATTTTGGTGGACCGTTGAAGTCTAGTTGCCATCTACCATTACTACTTATTTGCCACCACTGTAGCCTCACCCACCAACAAAATGTTCATTAAAGGTCATAAATAGTCAAGCATTATCCACCTTAAAATAATATTTAAAAATATATTCCCCCTAGACTTGAGATTTCAAACTGTATAACCTCTAATCTTGGAACAAAATGCAATGCATTTTATATGGCTGTGGGCTTGGTGATAAGTTCTTCAAATTTTTATTATTATGGGGTTTTTTTACTTCAATCTCTTACATGGTCTTCCTTCTTGAGAGAAGGAGTTAACATTTCATTGTAAAATTGCCTTTGGGAAAGTTCTTTACATTTGCTGTGTGAGTTGGAGAGATGCTCTGTGACATTTTTCCCATAATTTAGATTTAACTGTGCACAAAGGCATGAAGCACCTGCCAACAGTACAATACAGCCCCGTCTTCAGAAGGCAATTATCTCTGAGATTATGTCACTGATGCTTCTGTGATTCTTTTGGTTTGGATATATTTTGTCATTTCAGCATCCATATATTCAAATCAAAAAGGGTCTGCTGTTGTAGCAAAATCTATTTAAATTATTTTCATTTCTAGAATAGTCACCCACACCCATCTATAATGTCTCCTATTCAGCATCTGTGACCTTTTATTTCTTCTAACACCCTATCACAGAGAAATGGTAGAAGTCCAAAATAACTCATTGAAATAATTTAATTCTTCCCATGGAAATGAAACTACAATGCTCCTTTTTGACCTATGGTCTACAGACTGCTGATAAGAGGGGAATAATAACTAAGTAAAACAAGCCTAGTGTCAGGCTTAAACTTATGATGAAAAGGCCTTGCATTTGCACTGCAACTTTTTGAAAGCCATCATAAGATTAATGTTTTAGATTCAGCACTTACAATTAGAGTTGGTGAAGCATTGGGCAGGACACAAGGGCATGAAGTGAACGCATGGGAGAAGCAGAGCCCTGCTTTTTCCACAGCCTTTTGCTACCATGTCATACAAACCTGCTGCAACAAAACAAACCAGCTGAAGCCAAGCTCAACTGAAACAGAAATGAGGAGTCAGTAGCAGTTATGGCTCCATCCCAACCCCTGTGACAGCTAGCATATCCCCTTAATTGGCTGGCCCTTCCTCTCAGCAGCCGGCAGCTCACTCACAGGAGAGCCCAAGACGGTGACACCCTGAGTATTTGCGCAGGGACACAACAGTCAGACCTGTTGTGCCACGCTGGCTCCACAGCTGCACTGAGCCATTGCCTGTGAACTTGAGCCACATCATCAAACATTATCTAATCCTTCGTTTACAATAGCCTGTGCCATTATCTGCCACTGGTGTCATAACTGTACACGTAATTTGTAAATGCACCTTGTCCCAGCAACCATGCGTCCCGGATCAAGCACCGTCCCGCTTCAGAATACCATTACCCACCTTTGTGAGCACCATTTCTAGCTCACTCCTGGTAAAACTGGGGATAAAACAGTGTCCTTTAAACTGCGTGTCTTAAGACATTTGAATACAATGCACAGCTGAAATCTGGGAAGCTAAACATTTGTAAAGCTGGGAGTGACGGAAAAACTATGCCGCTGCCCATGGTGACTCACCCAAGGGACAGCAGCAGCAGGAGAGGACAGCAGCAGCAGGCAGAAACACGGCAGAGCAGCGCAGCTTGAGGACTGAAAACACATTACCAAGTCTACGTGGGAAAACAACCTGTTCACGCACCACCAACATGCGGCTTCGTACTGCCTTGTGTAGGTGCGGCAGCCTAGCAAAGTCACCAATCGACTTAACTCTGAGAGCGAACGCTGCGATCCAAGAGCGTTTGTAATGGGAAAGTTTCCAAAAGCCTCCACGCTCCTGAGCGAGAGGTACTCGAGAGAGAGACGACTACCCCGCGCTGACCGCTGCCAGCAGACACTCCGGTTTGCCGGAGCGGCTCTCTGAGCCGCAGCAGCGGCAGGCACGGCTCCTCTGCCCCGGCCCACCTGCCCTGGGCAGTACTCACAGCGGGTGCCAGCGCTCGGGCAGGCGGCGGTGCAGCGAGATGCGGTCGCTCAGGTAGATGTTGATCTGGTGCCGGTGGATGCTCTCCTCCTGGCGGCGCTTCTCGGCCGGGCTCAGCTCCAGCCTCACCGCCCGGCCCAGCTCCCCCAGCGCCCCCGGGTCCAGGGCCGGCTTGGCGTACACCGGCCGCTTCAGCAGCTCGGAATCGGGGGACGGCGGCTGCGGCGGGGCGCGACGGGCGGCGTGGAGGGGCGGCGGGCCGTGCCGCCACACGAGGAAGCCGAGGGCGGCCAGCAGCCCCAGGGCGAGCAGCGCGCTCTCGCCCCGGCAGCCCCGGCCCCGCTTGCCCCAGCACATCCCGCGGCCGAGGCGGCCGGCCATGCCGAGCGGGCGGCGGCTGCCGTCTCACGGACACTGGCGCGCCTTTTCCCGGGCAGACTCGGCGAAGTTCTCACGGACCTGCCCACGCCGCGACACACGCCCGCCAGGAAGCCCGCACGGCTCCTCCGCCGCCGGCTCCTCCCTCCTCCCCGCCCCGCCGCCGGCCAGCCCGGAGGGGCGCGGCGCGGAAGAGCCGGACACGGGCGCTGCCGCGGGGCGGGGAGCGGTACCCCCGGGCAGGGAACCCGCCCCGCTTGTCCTCCAGGCGTGCTGCGCCCCTGCCGCCCGCCAGCCGCCTCCCCGGGAACGATGTCCCTAGGTTTCCTGGTGGTCGGAAGGCTGCTTGGCCCCCGAGGGTTCCAGCACCCCAGGGAAGGCACACGGCTCCAGCCTGCTCCGCGTTCACCCTGCGGACACAACCGGTGGAACCAGTGCTGGTCCTGACCCATCCCGGGGCAAGGAGGGAGTGGAGGCCATCCCGGTTCTGCCGGATCACACAGAGCTGGGATTTGGGGAGGAGGGAGGAGGGCATGTTCCTTTTGCTGTCACCCTTCAAGGGAAAGGTGTTCTGGTCACCTTGAAGCTTGAGGGATCTTCATAAGCTCTGGTAGCTGCATGGTGAACATGCCATTTCCCCAGCAAGGGAAAGCTCTGCTGGCACTGAGTTGCCAGGGCCACAGCAAGCTGCTTTGGCCTCTGGAAGTGATTGAGACAGCCCCAAGGCTTGCTGTCTACGGACAGAAATTTTCAGAGCTGCAGGACAAGGGAGGTTATTTCCCACAGAGGGACTAGGAAGAGCTTAGGGGTTGAAGGGAACAAATTGATAGGAAACCAGGCTTCGTCCATTCTGCTGCCTCTAGAATAGCATGTGCTTCAGAAGTAGAGCAGAACACAGACTAAGAAGTTATAGGCACTAATGACAAACTTTTTTGTTGAAGAAAGGAATGTTCTTGGTTGAAAAAAGAGGTCAACCAATGTTGTCTCATTGAGAGAAGTCCAAAATACTAGTGAAAATCCCAAATTTATTATACAGAAAATGGGCAGTCCATTCTATGGCTTGGCAGAATCATGGTATAAAAAACAACTAGCACTAGTTAAAACGTTCAGATTTGCTTCATAGTCAACAACATATCCATACTGCTTGTTTTACTTCAGCTCCTAACAGCATGAAGCCCCAACTGCCTAAACTTGTGATCTGGAGGCTGTGAGATTACATGAGAGTTCCTGATTTTGTGTTTGAAATACTTTAACATAAATGTAACATAACTGGATACAGTTTCTCTCTCACTTGCAGTAGGGAGCTGGACCTGGTTTGGAGGTGTCATTTTCTCTGCCTGTTTTCCAAAGAGACTGTTCACTGCAATATCCTCTGCTGTTGGAGGCCTGTCAAGATCAACCCAGCAGAGGAGTTTGGTCGAGCCCAGAGAGAGAACTTCAGCCCAGTACACAGCACTGGGCAGTGCTTACCAGCACTACTAGGGAGTGAATAAAACTAACACTAAGAAAGAGAAAAAATGTCATCACTATCAGGATCAGAGCACAGTTATGAGCTCTTTGTGATTTTACATGATAATAAATATTGTACGTGACAACAAACGCAGACTCAGCTACTGTGGAGGCCATGCTCTGGACAGAAGGGTGCTGAAAACCTTCAGCACTGATTCTGATTCTGACAAGCTAGTGTAAATCAATTAATTTAGGAGGATTTGCAATGAGTGTGTGTATAGACAGATTATTTCTTATTCAGCTATACAGCTAGCAATCACAGAAAATTATGTGTTTGCTTTGTCTCCTTGCTCGCCGTCTTTCTGAATAAAGAAAGCCTACTCCTGGAATGAATCACAGGAGAAGAGATCTTCCTGGAGTCCCAAAAGAAGTTACTGAGGAGATTGGGAAGAGGTAAAGAGCAAAATATAGGACTAAGAGTTAATTAAGAAGAGTGAGGAAAAAAAACTCAAGAAAAACCCAGAGTTCTGCTGCAGAGGTTCTTAAATATTGTAAGAACCTGTATTTTATGTATTTTAAGTATTAGAGCAATATGGAAGAAGCTCAAGAACATGATCACATGACTAAAGCAAGTTCTGAAACAAAAAAATGGGAAACAGAGAACCAAAAATTACAGAACTGCTCTCAGCAGTAATAATACCCTTATGGCAAAGTAATGGGTGAAGACTTTCTGTGATGACCATTGCAGTGGGGATTGAAGTATTGCTAGTAAAGAGTAGCTCCCTGGGGATGATGTGTACTGTACTTTCTCTTGATAAATTTCCTCTAGTTTATGTGTTTAAACACATAAACTAGAGGAAATTTATCAGGAGAAAGTACAGTAATGAGGTTAATGTAAAAATCATAAGGAATCAATTATTTGCATTCACAAATAAGTCTATACAAGATGTAAAGAATATGAAGGTAAAAACATGTTTTGTCAAACCTTTTCAAACATTTTTGGGATGTAAATGTGATGGGAACGCTGAACATTCTGAGCTGAAATAGTTAAAGTGTAAAGAATTCTCTCTGAATATACAAATAAGCCCCCGTGGGGAAAAAAAAAAAAAAATCTACAATCAACAAGGCAAATGAATGAGTTTACTGCTAGCCATAAAAGTTGTAGCAAATTTTTCATGGAAGAGTTCCTTTTAAGCAGTTCTCTTGTTTCTTTCAGGTTGAATAACAATGGAAGTTAAAGTAATTTGTTATGATTTTTTAGTGTTTAGTGAGTTCTAATTTCAGTTGCTTCAGGAGTTTCAACCAAGATAAGTAGAGTAACCAAACAAGTCATATAAAAACTCTAATTACTTATCTAGAAATATCTATTGTGCCCTTAGTTGTCCAAATTAAAACAGAAGATCAGTAGAATAATCAATGGCTTTGAAAAGATTATTTTTAAAAACAGAAATTTTTTTCTTCACTTCAGAAAGTATCCAAAATATTAACTAAACCTTTCAAAAAGCACTAAGAGAAAAAGACTAACCACAACAATATGCAATTGTCCACAAGAATTCACATAATAGTGAATGCAATAGCTGAAATTTAGGGTGTATCTCTTGCTCTCTGAAATATGTTTGAAATGCAGGTAATATTTAGTTCACCTAAAATTCATGAGCTTATTGAAGGACTAGGTTTACATATAGGGAATACCTAAAGAGGTAAGATAAGATGAACTATTTGACACCTATATAGTTATTAGAAAGTATTCTTATTTTTAGTGATGACATATACATTACGGAAAAAACAGAGCTATTAAATTTTGCCAAATATTTAAAATTCACCTCATAGAAACTTTTCCTTTTTTTTTTTTCTTTTGTGTGTATAAAGCAAAAATCTAAAATGGAAATAGAGTGGGAAGACTGCATTTTCAATAAGTTAAACAGCTTCATAAATTCACAATTCCAGAGTAAAAATAAAGTATCAAATAATGTATTTCAGAATAAAGTTCCTAGTTCTAGAAAAAGTCAATGCTTACATATCCTAAAGAAAAAAAAATCAGAAGAATATGATAGGAAACATGATGTAGGAATACTTTGGACATAGATAGAAAATTTGCTTAAGGAGAGGAGGAATCATCCAAGTTATAAAACATACCCACTGGAGATAACATTGGACCTACAGGGTCATTGTTCACCATTGTTTTAACTGTGCATAAAATCACACTGCCCTGCAACACACCCCCAGTTCTCACCTTGGCTGCTCTTTCTCTCCTTTATTAGCACAAATATTTTTAAAATATTATTATTCAGCCTATTGTACTACCAGTGCCAAGGATTTTTTTTTTTTTTTTTAATATAGATGTGTTTGGATTGAAAGTCTCTTTATTTGAGACAGCTGCACAGCACATGCAAAACACGAAATGAGCCGCACCCTGCTTCCCCAGTGCCAAAGGGTCCTCAGTGAGCAGGAGCCCTGTTTTACAGGGTGGACTTTGGGTCAAGAGGGAAGCTGGGTATATAGTGCAGAGGCAGAGAGATTGAGGAGTTAAGATGAGAGGAAGAACCCTAAAAATAAAACAGAATAAAAACACAGACTTGATGACTGACATAGAAACTGTCGCCTGTTTCAGGGATCTTCTATCCAGCTGATGAATGCTGTGAAATTCTTCTAGTGACAGGTCAATAAAATGAGGAAGCGTTCAGTGGATTACTTGGGCAAGACCTCAGCTGCACCAGTCTGCAGATCTCTGAAGAACATGTATGTGCACATGTACATGTGTATGTGTACACATATATAATATACACACACAAAGTGCTGTGCTCAAAGGTCACATACAAGCCAGGACGGACAGACAGAACATGCATGTCAAAGGCACCAATCAATATATTTGCTTGCTGTAGGTATGTATTGCTTACACATAATTTTTCTCTTAAGCATGGAATGCAGGCAGTGGAAGAGATAATGTACATAAAGGAAACCCAGGCCGGGAAGCTTAGCTGTCAGAAAGTATTGGAACAAAACTGCAGTTCTGCTCACAAAGTATGGTATGATGTGACATGCTAATGAAGATATGTTATGCTGGAAACCTGACTGATTTTTCACAGAGTTTCATGCAGACACAATGAATTAAAATATTGAGTTGCAAATACTTTTTGAAAGTTTGTCAAAATTATGGCATATTCTGAAACAAATAAATGAAGTAAATTCCTCATAAAGGTATAGCAACTGGTCATAGCAGACAGAGAAGACCATGATTAAAATTCTGAACACAGAAGTCAAGCAGATATTACGTTGTGAAATTAATCTATGTCACCCTACACTGTAGCTACTTACTACCATTTGGTTTTTCGTAATTTTTTCAAGGTTGTTTCTGTTTCTATGCCTGAAAGGACCACAGTTAACATACATAAGTCCAGTGATACTGGGGAAGCATTTCCTTTTCTGTGATGGTATTTCTAATACATGTGTCTTCCTTTTCATTAAGGCAGAGATAAGTGTCTTCACACAAAGGACACACTAAAAGTTTCAGTTTTCTTTTTCTCAGAAGTATGACTTGTGATTCACATCAGTAAGATTTTACAGTAGAAAATAAGTCTTTTACTTCTTAAATTGACATGAAAAAATGCTATCGTACTTGGAGATTCGAGATGCCACCATCCTCAGACTTTGATAATGCAGATTATGAGTGAGTCAGCTGTTTCTAGTTTTATGTATTTCTTTGGAACAGATTGCTTGACTACTTGCATTTTTATATTTCTGAGAGGCTTTTGATTATGATGGCAATTTTACAGTTTTCCATATTACATGATCCTGAATTACATATGAGGTAGATATTTGCCCATGTGTCATGGCATGCATTCAAATATATTACATCCTATTACTACTGTACGAGCAATGGAATTTTTTGCCACATTACCTGGCCAATTTGTAGTTCTACATCATTGCACATTTGCCATATTACCATATTGCCATATTACTTTACTAGCTCCACAGGTACATTACATGCTTTAATGGTTTCCTAGGCTTTGTTTGGCAAATGCTCAGTTCTGAGTCTTGAAGAACAATGACCGTAAGTAATTTATCTCTTTTATTTCACATTATAGGATGAGTTGCATCGATAAAGCTTGTATCTCCTTGCTGGTGTTTTGAGATCATCAGCAGTGGAGACTTATGTTAGAAAAGTTCCACAGATGTTGATTCCTCACATGTGTACTCCTGCCTTATCTCTTCTGCGCTTTTTGGTGGGCCTGATCTGTTCCTGGCACTTTTATCATCTTTATTTGACAGTAATTTCTTCATTCATTAGGGTTTTTTCTGTCACTTAAAATTATTTTAACCTTGGAGTAATCTAACATTGACCTATAGAAATTAGCAGAGAGCTGATGTAAATTAATTTCTTGTCAAAAGCAATGCATTTTTCACTAACTGGACAAAGATGTAGTTTGGACAAAGATGTAGTTTGGACAAATCTTCTGATCAACTAACACACAGTCTGCACTTGAGAATCTTGGGTTTATTTTGTTCCATCTTATTTTACAACCTAAGTTTTCTCCATTATCTTATCCTAATGAAATGTTTGAAAGGCTTAGGTTGTTCTTTCATTGGTGAAGAAATCAAGTCCTGTGTTTTCCAGAGCTTGGAAAGGAGAATATTCCACAGCGGTTTATTAATTTCAGAAGAAATCTGATTATTTTTCCTTGCCTTGATCATCCGTCAGTGACAGAAATCCCTGAGTGATCCTACCAGTATAAATGTCTAGGATGCCAACTGAAGATGATAATGATCATCAGATGACAGCAGCAGAATTCAGGACAAGTAATATTCCCTCTCATTTTTAAACCTCATCAAACATCTCCTATGTCTTATAAACTTCTTAAAATAAGTGCTGCATCTTTTGCTGATAGGTTTCCAATTCCATTCATGATATCTTTGTCTGGAGTTTCAAACCATCAGTAGAAATTTATAGTATAACCATCAGCTACATAACATAAATTTGTAGGAACAACATGTTGAGTAGCTTATCTCGAAGATAAACTGGAGTGATCCTGTCACTAATTTGACTATGTACGAGCATGCACTTTGATATGGTATGTATGACCCAATTTTCTTGAATCATGAATAATGTACTGCATTAATCACTCTTGGCATTCCCTTCTTCCAGGCTCTGAAATCTTACAAAGAGTGAATTGCACCATCCAGCTTTATTGACAATGGCAAGCTTCTCATACTGTTAAAATGTAAGGATGTCTGTAGGCTGTTTTGGCTGAACCAAAATTCTTCCTAGCCATGCATCTTCACTCTGCTGATGGCCACTGTGTCCTTATGCTTAAAAAAATTATTTAACATTAATGTAGGCAACATATACTTAAATATTCTACATGAGTTAACACATGCTATCTATAATGAAAGAAATATCCCTGAATACATGCCCTGTCTAGGAAATTGTTCTATTATTTCTGTAATGATAAATAAGCAAATTTTTTTTTTTTTTTTTGCTATGAGTGGTACTTTCTCAAAGGAAAAGTGTCCATAACTGCAGCCAAGATGCTTGTTTGCTGTAGACTTTCTCCAAGTATAATTTGTTTGGCCCTTTGCCATGATGATCTGGTAATCTGGATTTGCCAATGAATCAGAGCCAAAAAGCTGTATAACTTGGAAGATAAGGATACCACTGCCTAAAACCAGGGGATTGCTACATTTTAGTGGCATTTGGTAGTTTTACACTCCTTTTAAGTTTTCCTAGTCTTCTCATCCCCAAAACCTCCACCCTGTAACAAGTGCCCTGTCCTGCTATTGAAGTCACTGATTTTCATAGAAAATTACCTATCTGAATTGGCAGATAGGGACACAACACAATATCCTTGAGTGACGAAGTTCAAAATTTTTCTTTTCTTTTTTGCCTTGTTTTAGATGTTGTAAAATCAGTTTAACCTAGAAAAGATTTCAGGATTTCCTGGTGGGCTGAAACTGAAGAGAAGACACACAAGAAATTCACATTTTATGCGCAAAGATTTTAAACTGAAAGACTAATCAGCACTGTCAGGAGATGGGAAATGGGTGTTTGTAGGGGAAAAGACCGAACTTCGAATCCTGTATCTCATTGAAGGGAGAGACCGTTTTGGAGCTAAAGGAGAGACAAAGTAGGACGCTGCAAGTAAAGGCTGAAGTATCAGGTACACGGAGCGGCGCTGACAAAGGGACCGCGCCAGGAAGTCGCGTTGTGAAGCAAGAAAAAGGGATGGCGGGCGGCCGAAAAGGGATTGTTGTGTCAGGTGAGAAGGAATAAGCCCCATAACGAAGGCCTGCTGCCATGAACCCATCAGAAAGACACGAAATGCGGAGACACTTAATTGTGTGGCAGCCAGTAACGGCGCGGAACGGCTGCAGCCCAGAGCGCAGAAATCCCCTGGCGAAAGGGGCAGGAGCCGTGAGGACACAGGGGCTGGCTGAAGGAGGCGGGAGGACACCACTGGGGCTGACAGCGGGGCAGGAGAGGCACCGAGACCCGGCCCAGGCTGGGATAACCCGAGGAACGCGGCCCAGCCCGGCTCCCCCTTCACGCCGTGCGAGAGCGGCCGGGGCGCTGCGGCCGCCCTGGGCCGGCCTCCTCCTGCCGGCCGAGTCCCCTCCTCCCCGCTGCCTTCCCGGCGGCGGCGGGGGCGGTGGCGGGCGGCC
>VYZP01051731.1:0-21699 GCA_013400635.1 Hypocryptadius cinnamomeus | reverse complement strand
CCAGGCTGAGCCCCTTTCCACCTCCCTCAGCTCCTTCTGGGGCTCCAGCCACTTCTGAGCTCCATTTCTGTCTTGTGAGGCCCAAATCCCCTCTGATCTCTCCCTGATTTTGGGGGAGCAGTGGGGACACAGCTGCTGTCCCTCGGTTCCCACCCAGGCCCTGCTGGGCTGTCAGACAAGATCTTTTACTTTTTGTTTTCACCCTCGTGTCAGCTTCCACCTGCAGTGAAAGCAAACAGGAGCCTTTAGTCAGCCTGAGGTGCTGTAGTAAAGATCAGGAATCATTCCCCAGCCAGATGTGCCCTCTCAGGGCAGGTTTGTGTAAATCCAGGGGTTTTGTGCCCGTTCCCTTAATTCCTGATCCCCAGGGCCAGGGGTCCCTGCTGCCCACTGCCACTCTCAGCCTGGATGAAAAGAATCTGAGTTCTGCCATTCTGTTGGCAGCAGGAAATCTGTCCTGAACAAGGGATCTCATCCCTGAAAGTGCCTTTTGGGGCTGTGGGGAAGCATCCCACCCTTGGAAGGGATTACAGGCGAGCACAGCTGAAGGCAGTGGGAGGAAGGGGAAGGTTTTACTCACGTCTGATCTGATTAGAGATGTCAGATGTTGATATTGCAGAAGAAGCTGGCTGAAGGAAATCTGGTCTTTCAGAATTCCCGTAACTCTGGGGTTCTGCTTCCTTGGAATTCCCTCAGTGAGCTCCTCCACGTGCTGGGAATCATCCCTCATTTGTCTGCACATGGAACAGCCTCACTGAAATGTTGGATGATCTCCCTGAACTCCTCCAGAGCCGTGTCAGGGCTTTGTAGCTTTTCACTCCAAATGCATTTTCCAGCAGTCTGAAACACCCCAGGTGCACTGTCCTGATACCTTTGTTGGTTCAGGTTAATATTCCTGTTGCAGAGGTTCCTTGCCCTTTTCCTGCTGATCTCTGGGTTTGGAGTGTGGGGCTATGCTGTCAGCAGATGGAGACAGCGCAGCGAGGCTTACATGGAGTTGATGATTCCCAGAGCTCCCCTGGCTTGTCTGGCTCAGGAAGGGCTGCAGTTGGGATGGTTTTTCTTGGCTCTGCTTCCTTGGACAGGCTGCAGGATGAAATCTGCAGCTGTGCTGAGTTTCTTCTGAGGGAGCTGAGCAAGGCTGTAAATTAAAGTGGGGAGAGGTCACAGAATCCTGGAATGATTTGGGTGGGAAAGGACTTCAAAACTCATCCGATTCCAACCCCTGCCATGGCAGGAACACCTTCCACTGTCTCAGGCTGCTCCAACCTGGCCTTGGGCACTGCCAGGGATAGCCCCACAGCTGCTCTGGGAATTCCATCCCAGCCCCTCCCCACCCTCCTAGGGAACAATTCCATCCCAAGATCCCATCTAAATTCCTCCTCTCTTAGTTTAAGGCCATTCCCCCTTGTCCTGTGCTATAAAAAGTCCCTCTCCAGCTTTCTTGCAGACTTTTTATGTCTGGAAGTCAAATTTTGCAGGGACTAGATGAGCCCCCAGAGCAGGCAGACAACAAAAAGAGCCAAGAGCAGCAGGTGAAATATTGATGGTGAAGTACTGAGGCTGTGAGTGGGTGTGGATTCCTTTCTCCCAGTTTTTCTGATTCCCAGGTGGTTCATTGAGTTGCATTTGGGAGGTGTGGAAGTCCTCACATGTGTAAAGTGAGCACAAGTGTTTTTAGGGAGATAAATGCTTTTTGTGCCCTCAAGAGAAGGAAATAATAACACAGCCATTTCCTGTCTGCTTCACTTTGGTGGAATCCACATCAACAGGCTGGAAAAGCATGTGAGAACTCAAGGGTTTGGTGAAATTTTGCAGCTGAAGAAAGCTAAAAAGCTCAAATTGCTGAGCTAGTACAACAGGCCCCAAACCCAAGGATGTTGCAGAGGAATCCACATTTCAGGAGGAAGCAGTTTAGGGGATTTATAGGATATTTTCCCCAGATCTGCTGATCAGTAAGATGTTGCTGGTCAGTCCCACAGAGCCACTGTCCCTCATTCTGTGTTCTGCTGCTTCTGTTGTCCTTGATCTCCTTGGTGTTTTGCACTCAGGGATTCTCACAGAATTCCCAGAATCACTGGGTTGGAAGAGACCTTCAAGACCATTGAGTCCAACCCAGCCCCAACCCCTCAGCTAAACCCTGGCACCCAGTGCCACATCCAGGCTTTGTTAAACACACCCAGGGATGGTGACTGCACCACCTCCCCGGGCAGAACATTCCAGAACTTTAGCACTCTTTCCATGGAAAATCTTTTTCCTAATATCCAACCTGTATTTCCCTTGGGGCAGCTGGAGGCTGTGTGCTCTGGTTGTGTCAGTTCCTGGAGAAAGAGCCCAGCCCCAGCTGAGCACAGGCACCTTTCAGGAGCTGTGCAGAGTGATGAGGGCACTCCTGAGTCTCCTTTTCTCCAGGCTGAGCACCCCCAGCTCCCTCAGTGGTTCCTCACAGGGTTTGTGTTCCAAGATGTCAGTGGAGCTTTGCCCAAGCTCCTGGTGGCGGGTGGCACCTGAGCAGAGGTGGCACCTGAGCAGAGCTGCCGCCCAGCTTTGTGTGATCACAAATAGCACCTTAAAACAACAAAAAAGGACAGGAAAAGCAGGTGTGTTGTGCACCCAGACTGCTCAGGGCGTTTTATGGCCCAGGAGGCAATAAAGGAACTGTAGATCAGATATTTTCCTCCACAAGGAACATTCTCATAGCCCCTGAGGGATGAGCAAACAAAGCCATTGTGAGGGTGAGGGTTTGGCACACAGCAGGTTAATTCTGGCTGCCCTAAATGCTGCATTTCCACCTCATAAACCTGATGCTGATCCCTCAGATGTGTTTTCTCCACCTGAACTTGTAAAAAGACAAAAATAAAGGTGGATTTTCTCACACAGCTTTGCTCACTCTGCTCTCAGGAGAACCAATGTCAATTTTTGCCTCTAAATAAAATAAGTAATAGAGTTTTCTTGATGTTTCTGGGCTCCTTCTTGATGGTTGTGGGTTTCTGCCAAAAATTTGGGCAGAATTATTGCTGTGTCTGCCAGCAGTTCACTTGTCTGAAAGGAGGGCAGGATAATAGGTGTGAAAATCGTAGGCATTTGGGCATCCAAGACTGTTCTGAGGGAGTGGAGGGAGAAAACATTTCTCACAGTGCTTTGTGCAGTCGTTCCCACCTCAGAAATGGTCCCTGGAAGTGAGGGGGGATGGACATGGTGGATAATTTCAGAGGAGATACTCAGCTGGCATGTCCTTAAATGTTTTAATTAGAGATGAAGATGGGTGAATTCAGGGATTTCCTTTAGGGAGAGGCAAAAGAACCTGGGAAAGAAACTTTTAGTGAGGCCCTGAAGAAAGAAAAAGAAAAACCAAATCCCAACCCTCAGCAAAAATACTTAAAGGGAATCTTATTCTTTTTTCTTAGTGAGGAATAAATTCTCAATAACCTTGACAAGTGAGCAAGTAAAGGAAGTGTTTGGTCTGGATCTTGTGATCCTGGGGCTGTGTCCCCTCTGCTGGCTCTGAAGATATCTTGGGTGTCCCAAACTTGGCTCTGCATCCCTTTGCCATTCCCTTTCCATCCCATTTCCCACTTCAGCCAAACTGGGAGGGCACACTGGTGGCACTGGTGGCACTCCCAACAACTGGGATTGCTCCTGGGGACCCCCAGGCTACAGCTGGGTGTGAGCAGGAGCTGGGATAATTCCTTTGGGGTTGAGCTGGGATAATTCCTTTTTCCAGAGGGAAAAGCTGGGCTGGGGCTGGCTGTGCTGCAGAAATGTGGGTTTTTTTTCAGGTGAGTTAACACAGGCATTGATTCCAAAGGAGTCCAGGTCCTTTGGAGGTGTGGAGTGGGGTATCTGTAGGGTTAAAGGAAATGTGTGTGAAGGGATTGCTGGAAAAGGAAGGAGTTGCTGCTTTTTGTGCCTGAGTTCAGCAGTGTTGGTGTGTTTGTGTGTGAGTTCAGCAGTGTTGGTGTGTTTGTGCCCCAGTTCAGCAGTGTTGGTGTGTTTGTGTGTGAGTTCAGCAGTGTTGGTGTGTTTGTGCCCCAGCTCAGCAGTGTTGGTGTGTTTGTGCCCCAGTTCAGCAGTGTTGGTGTGTTTGTGCCCCAGCTCAGCAGTGTTGGTGTGTTTGTGCCCCAGTTCAGCAGTGTTGGTGTGTTTGTGCCCCAGTTCAGCAGTGTTGGTGTGTTTGTGCCCCAGTTCAGCAGTGTTGGTGTGTTTGTGTGTGAGTTCAGCAGTGTTGGTGTGTTTGTGCCCCAGCTCAGCAGTGTTGGTGTTTTTGTGCCAGATTTCAGGACGCCGTTTGTGTTTTGTGTCTGATTTCAGGACAGCGTTTGTGTTTCTGTGACTGAGTTCAGCAGTGTTGGTGTGTTTGTGCCTGATTTAAGAGGTGTTTGTGTATTTGTGTCTGGTTTGTGTTTTGTGCCTGATTTAAGGACACTTTTTGTGCTCCTTGCCTGATTTGAGGGCTGTTTGTGCCCACTTTAAGGGCTGTTTGTGCCCAGTTTCAGGGCTGTTTGTGCCCACTTTAAGGGCTGTTTGTGCCCACTTTAAGGGCTGTTTGTGCCCAGTTTCAGGGCTGTTTGTGCCCAGTTTCAGGGCTGTTTGTGCCCACTTTAAGGGCTGTTTTTGCCCACTTTAAGGGCTGTTTGTGCTCTCCCCACAGCTGTTCCAGAGGCCCAATGCACTGGCAGTGCAGCAGCTGACAGCAGCCCAGCAGCAGCAGTACGCCCTGGCTGCTGCCCACCAGCCACACATAGGTGAGTCTGCCTCTCCCTCAGCCTATTCCACTGCCCTCCTCCTGATCCATGGGGAAACTCCAGGGGAAAAAGGATTGGGAGGGTTTAAAGTGTATTTTACAGCTGATAATCAATGCATGAGCAGAAGTGCATTGTTACAATTTTGCTTGTGAGTGTCTCTTGCACACTTGAGAAGCCTTTTAAAGGAGTTCCCTGAGTGGCAGGACTGACAGTCTCACCCTCCTGAGGGTGCTGGTCAGTCAGGAGAGGCTTTGGAAGTCTGAGTGAAGCATAAGTCAGGGTGACAGCACAGTGAAGTGAGGGGAAATGCACAGTTTAGTATCAGCTGAATGTGCTGCCAGGGGTCTTATGAGTTAAAAATGTAATTTATGCAAACACATGATTGATATCAATAAAAATTATTCATTTAAAAATATAAAATATATGTTTTTATTAACTGGGAATAAAGCACTTAATCATGTGTAGAAACCCAGGAAAACAGTGCATTAATTTTTTTAGCACAATAAGCAATTTGTGATAGGAATTTGGGTTTATTCTTGCCCAAAACCCCAATATAAATGTGTTGGGGTCTCCCAACTCTGTGCTGTGCCCTTGTGTGCTCAGTGGAGTTCAAGGATTGAAATTATCCAGCTTTTTAACTTCCTCCCCTTCACCTTCACCTCCCCTGCACACCCCTCTCACGCCCACCTGGGCTTTCTCTAATGATTAAACTGTCCCTTGCAGAGGCACAGAATGTTTTTCCACTCTGAGCCCTTTCCACACTGACCAGTTGGAGTGCTGGGATCCTGTGGTGGGCACAGAGCTCAGGATGGGGTGGTTTGGGTCCTGATTTACTCACTGTAGGAAATACAGAGTAGTAACAAGTTCCAGTGGCCTGAATGGGGTCTGTCTGCCCTGCAGAAGCACCTGAGCTGTTGGATATAAAGGATTTTGCATCTTAAGGAGCATTGAATCCCTGGAATTGGGGTTTTTTAATGCCAGACCTTTCCTCTGCCCATCAACACTCACTGATTGTCACTCCCTATAGAAAACCACCCGTAAAAAGCTTAAAACCACAAAACCAGCCCGAGTTTGGTGTTGCCCAGGCAGCAGCAGGGGGGTTGTGGTGGGGCTGCAGTCCTGTTGAGTTTGTTTTCACTGACAGGACTGTTTTCAGCAGGTTTAGCTCCCGCTGCCTTCGTTCCCAACCCCTACATCATCAGCGCGGCGCCTCCGGGGACGGATCCCTACGCGGCCGGGCTGGCGGCAGCTGCCACCTTAGGTGAGAACTCCCAGCTCCCTCTGCATTCCCAACCACGAGCTGCTGCAGAGCTGCTCGGGGCCTGGGGCTCTGCAAGGCAAACATCAGCATCCTGTGGGGGGAGAATTGGTAGAATGGTGTGGCTGTGAGTAAAACCAGAATTTGTCATTAAAACTGGAGAGGACATGGGATAATTTTTGTTTAAGGCTCCCAGAGCACATGGGAAGGGAACCGCTCACAGACACAAATATTGCTCAATTTTTGGGGTGTTTTGGTGGCTGACAGTAGCAAGGAAAGCCTCTGAAAACAAACTTCTGAAAGGCTGGAAAGATGCAGGATGTGTTTCCTGTCAGGAAAGTTGTGTCTTCTTTTTGTTCAGCTTGTGGTGCATCCTGCAAATGAGCTCTTCCCTGAAATTCTGTTGGAAATTTCCACTTCCCAGGAGGTGAACACATCCATGTCTTTTGGGGCTCATGCTGGGAACGTGCCCTTTTCCAGATGGTAGCAAAGATGGAGCCTCTGCTCTTTCTGCAGGATCTGCCTCCAGCCATTCATATATCAGTTCCCAGATTCCTCCCAGCTGTCACAGCCAGAATTGGTGATTCTGGAGGTGCCAGCTCTGTGCCACAGCTTGTCAGGCACTGTGGGGGACACGGTGAGCATGGAACTTCTGCTGGGGGTGCCATAAAATTCTTGCCCAAGCACTGAGGACAAAGCACGAATGTGCTTTTAGGAGGGGATTTTTAAAGGAGGAACAGGCTTTTAGGAGAGGATTTTTATAGGAAGAATGTGCTTTTAGAGGAGGATTTTTCTAACTGTGCCTGGCTTTCCTTGAGCAGGGCAGAGGGAATGTTCTGTGCTGCAAATGAACACTGCTCTGTTTGGAGTGGGGCTGTTTGTGGAGGCTCTTGCTGCTGCCATGCTTCACTTACAGCTTGTAAACTCATTCCAGTCCTCTTTTTGGGTGGCTTGTTCCAGATCAAACCCACCTGGGCTGAGTGTGGATGTGACACTCTGTGCTCTGGACACAACTTTGGTCCAGCTCTTACAAAACCCCTGCTGAGCTTTTAAGCTTTGAGGCCATCATGGGGTCAGCTCTGAAATGGGAATTCAGCGACTGCTGCCCACTTGGATGGAAGTTTTAGTGGATCATGCAGATGTGTGTGAAGAGTTTGGATTATAATCCAGGTTTTGGCCTGGGCTGCTGGGAATTTTGTGCTGGGATTATGCAATGCCATGAGGAGATTGGGTGGAGGCAGCACCAGGCCTTGGCAAATGAGTGACGCCGTGGTTCCGTGGGACAGAGCCAAGGGCAGGGGCACAAGGACATTCCTGCTGCTCCAGGGCTTGATAAACCCTCCTGGGATGGTGAGTGGAGCAGGGAATGAATGAGCTGAGCTGCTGCTGGCCAATGCCAGCAGAGGGAAGTTCAGTCAGGAGGAGCTCCAAGACATTGGCAGCCCTGGCTCCAGGCAGAGGAGGAGATCTGTGAATGATTCTTGTACAGAGAGGCTCCTGCTTGGCCTTTCTGCATCACCTCAGGGCCTGCAGAGCTCCTTTCTGGGTAGCAGCAGAGTGCAGAGGAGCAGCAGGTCAGCAGCTTGATTTCATAGAAAGACCACATGGAGCTGGGCCACATTTCCAGGAAACACCAAGTGTTGGCCATAGTGTTTTTTTCTTTTTCTCAGCTCTACCTGAAGATGAGCTGCCTGAGCTTTTGCAGCCTCTGACCAGGAGAAAACCCCATTTAGGCTGTGCTTAACTCGGGTTTTAGACGTTTGAACTGGAAATAACACCCCAGGGATACCTAAGGCATCTCAAAACTTGGCATCAGGGCCTCTACTTGAGTAATTCTAAATTTATGACTCTTGAAAGAAACAAAACAATGTGTAATGTGCTGGGTGTATTTATAGTGTTACACCACTGAGAAATAGGAGTTATTTTAACTCTCTCATCAGGCTTTGCACCCTAGAAATGACAAGATTAACTTCATATTGATGTTTATTTCAGAAAAGCATCTTTTGTGTCTAGGCCTAAACAGGTTTGAGAACCCTTTTTTTCTCTCATGACTGAGAGTAGCACTGGAGGAACATGAGACAATTTAAATGTTTACACAAAGCCAAAAAGCCTCCTCAGTGTGCCTGGGAGTGTTAAGTTGGGAGGACTTGGAGGAGCTTCTGAGATGGAAGAAATGAGTTAGGAGTTTATTGCTCACAGTTCCACTCAGAGCAGAGAGGAAACTTCTGGTGTGTGTTTTATGGCAGAGATAATCTGTCAATTAAAGTTCTGCCATTATGGCAGTTTGTCATGATTGTGAGACTGGCAGCTCTAGGATAATGCTCTTCTCTTCCCAACAATAGCAGCATTTTAAAGAACAAATTTGAATGCAGAGAGAAGAACTTCCTAAAAAAAACCCCCTCATTTAGATTTTAAAATGTGGGGAAGATACTGCTGCCTTTGAATTGCCTTCCATCATTTGAGAAAGATGTCACTCAAAAACTGAAAACTTGCCTTTTTTAGGCCAGTTGGGAAATGATTTCCTCTGGGGTGGAGTGTTGCAGGTAGCAAAGTGTTCCTGTTCTTTGTGGGGAGGTGGATGAATGCTGGGATAAGCTGGTCACAGGAGAAGCAGAGGCTCCCACTGCACATTCTGGGGTTTTTTCAACCTGGGTGAATTGATCAGACCCTGCCAGGACTGGGGTTTGGGAGCACCTGCAGCTGGGTTTGTCCTGGTTTATCCTGGGTGCCTGGGTACCTCAGCAGTGCCAGCCTGGGCAGTCCCTCCCCTTCTGGGCTGGGGCAGCACTCTGAGCTCAGCTGCTCACTGCCATCCCTAAAAGCAGCACCCCGTGGGTGCCATGCTGGGAATTCCACAGGGGTCACCCCACAGGTCACTGGGAATCAATTCCACAGTGATCACCCCACAGGTCACTGGGAATTTCACAGGGATCACCCACTCCACAGATCACTGGGAGTTTGAAGGGATTACCCACCCCACAGATCACTGGGAATTTGAAGAGATTACCCCACAGATCAGTGGGAGTTCTGAAGGGATCACCCCACGGATCCCTGGAGTTGCTGCTGCAGCCTCTCTGAGCTCCTGGGGCAGCTGGAGCTGCTGTCACTGCTCCTCAGACTGGCTGTCCTGCAGGAGGGGTTGGGGTGGCAGGCTGAGGTGGAAGCACAAACCCCTCAGTGGTCTCACACATCCCAGTGATGTCCTGAGCACGCTCCCAGCTGGATTTGCTGCTGTTCCCTGCAAGGAGCAGCTCTGGCTGTCCAGGGGCTGAGTGTGACACAGCCTGGGCAATATTCACTTCCAGAGGTGCTGGAATTTTTCTTTTCCCAGGAATGCCAGCTGTGATGAGAGCAGGAGCAGGTGCAGCATCTCCTGGAGGGGGGGCAGCTCTGGGTGCTGCTGGGTCTGGCAGTGATGCCACACTTGCCCTCACTGAGAACTCTGTTCAATAATGAGCCTCTCTCCTGTGCTCGGAGCAGCTGAGCCAGACTCGCAGCCCTTTCAAACCCAGCTGCTGCAAACTTCAAAGTCTCCTCTGCTTTTATACACCCAAGGCTTTGGCAGCAGCCTCTGCCTAGGAGAAAAGCCCATCTAGGCTGTGCTTGGTTGATAATTAGAGCTGAGACTAAAATGTCCCAGAGAGATGCCCAAATTTTGCCCAGATGAAGGGATTGCAGCAACTTCCAGCAGCCTGAGGGCAAATGCAGGTTAATGACTTGCATTAAAAGGGAGCAGTTGCAGCTCTTGCCCTGTTGGGTGCAGGAGAACCCTGGGAGTTGGGGTCTGATGTGCATTCAGTGATTATAAACAGGTTAAAATCACTCCCTGCCTACCTGTCTGTGCCTGCTGAGGCACCACAGGCACCACCTTTGTGACACTGATTCATTTGCTGTGGGTTTTTTCCCATTTTAGCTGACACTGCTCGTGAATTTCCAGGGTGGAAGGTAAGAAATGAGTGGTTGCTGCTCCAGATCTGAGCAGGAGAAGCAGATCAGCCTCTCTGATTCTGTAAATCCAGCAAGGATGGGCTTTGGGGTGAGATACAAATCCAGGTGTTCAGCATCTGCCTGGAATTAGCCAGCACCTCCCTGCTGTGCACAGAACTGGGCACCTCAGTCCTAAAGTTGGGGAAAGCACAGTAGTTAAAACCAGAATAATATAATGAGAATAACTCTTGCATGTTTGAAATAGGAATTTAATATTTGGCACAAAACATGGAATGAATGTTCTGAAGTGTGGATGTGGGAGCAGGAGCTCATCCAGCTCCTTGACATCCTGCAGGAGTTCAGCTGAGCCTGTTACTGTATAAATCAAGAAGAAAGGAACAAAAACCAAAAGGGAAAGGGACTTCCAGGATTTTCCCCCGTTGTCACAGCCAAGCTAACACTGAACACTGTTTGTACCTCCCTTTTTGTGTCATCCTCATTTTCCATGGAATCACACACTTGGACAGAACCCAAGTGCTGAGTGTCTCTCTTTAAAAAGAAAAAATCCTGGTTTTACTCCAGACATGACCAGGGTGCTCTAAAGATTTGTTTATTCCCGTGTCACACCTGACTTCGGCTTTGCCTGTGCTATTCCTGCTGTGGGGAGGGAGCCTTGGAATGGGGGATGTATTTGGGAATCAAAGGGAACACTTCTGCTTTTCTGCTGACCTTTCCTAAAGATATCAAACAGTCATATTAAAAAATATTATTGGATTCCCATCCATGTTATTGAGTGGGAAGGGCTCCTCCCTCCAGCGCTGAGAGCCTCCTCAGCCTTACTCTAACTGGGATTATTTAAGGAGAGAGGCTGCCATTCTGCTATCTCCAAATTTCTCTGGTCTCCTCTGAGACCTGATGAACACATGGAGTCTTCAAAAGTGAGGCTTTTTCTGCTGCTCTCCAAGATTATTATTATTATTATTAAGCCTCTTAAGTTTGAGGAGGGCATGTGAAGTTTGAGGAGGGAATGTGGGAAGGAACAGGATCGTGCAGCCTCTTTTAGGGAGATTTGCAAATGCAAAGCAGCGCTGGAAAAAGAGCATTTTAATACTTGAAGGTTGATGCACTCCAGCTGTGAAGAAGTTTGGTGATTTATTGAGGAGCTGAAGGTGGATGGCAGTGAGCTGTGAATGCCAGCTGGGATGAGGAGTCAATCTCTGTGCTTGAAACAAGGTTCCTCTGTTGGGCTTGGAGATTTTTGTTCCTTCTCTGTAAAACCAGGGCACACCAATAAAAACAAGGAATCACTGCTGGCAGAGTTTGACCTCATGCAGTGATGAAATTCCAGGTCTGACTTGAAACTTTATAAAATGTGTGACCCAAATGCCAAATCCCTCTGTATTTGCAGAGGGTTTCACACAGATCCCATTAAACCAGGCAGGATGAGCAGGTGTGTTTGGGGTGCCCCTTGCCCCGCCAGGGGCTCACCCTGCCCGTGCTGTGTTCCAGGTCCAGCTGTGGTCCCTCACCAGTACTATGGAGTCACTCCCTGGGGAGTTTATCCTGCCAGCCTCTTCCAGCAGCAGGCGGCCGCCGCCGCCGCCGCCACCAACTCAGCCAGCCAGCAGAGCACGCAGCAAACGCAGCAGGGCCAGCAGCAGGTAAGGCCTGGCACCTCCTGGGCTCTGGGTGGGGAATGTCCTCAGCTGGGAGTGACCCCCAGGGATCCTGGATTGCAACCCCTGGCCCTGCACAGACCCCCAGCAGTCCCAGCCTGGGCATCCTTGGGAGCGCTGTCCAAGCTTGGCAGCCTCAGGGCCATCCGTGCCCATTGCCATGTCCGTGCCCATTCCCATGTCCCTGCCCCTTCCCATTTCCATGCCCATTCCCATGCCCATTCCTGTGCCCCTTTCCATTCCCATGCCTCCATTCCCATGCCCATTCCTGTGCCCCTTTCCATTCCCATGCCCATTCCTGTGCCCCTTTCCATTCCCATGCCTCCATTCCCATGCCCATTCCTGTGCCCCTTTCCATTCCCATGCCCATTCCTGTGCCCCTTTCCATTCCCATGCCCATTCCTGTGCCCCTTTCCATTCCCATGCCTATTCCTGCGCCCCTTTCCATTCCCATGCCCCCATTCCCATGCCCATTCCTGTGCCCCTTTCCATTCCCATTCCTGTGCCCATTCCCATGCCCATTCCCTCTGGGGGAACAGCATCAGGGAGAATTTTTTCCCAGGAGGGGTGATGGGACAGTGTGAGGGGTTGCCCACTGGAGTGGAGTCCCTGTGCCTGGAGATGTTTAAGGAGAGCCTGGATGTGTCACTTTGTCACTCGGTGCCATCGTCTGGGTGACAGGCTGGTGTCACCTCATATGTTGGACTCGGTGATCTCAAAGATCTTTTCCAAACCAGCAGATTTGGTGGAAAACCCAACCCAAGCCTCCCCTGACACAGCTCCAGCCGTTCAAATCCCTGATGTTTTCCATGACTGATCCTGACCTCAGCTCTGGGTAGTTTTAAATGAGGAGAAAACCCTTTGGCCTCTCCTAAAGACAAAGGGACAGGAGCCATCTGTACATGAGTAATTTGATTTATCCATCATGCACGTGGAGAGTGGCACGTGTACCTGGGTGGTGGTGAATTACTGAGAGTCAGTGCTGTGGGGAACACCAGTGGGTGAGGCTGGGAATGGCCTGAGCTGTGCAGCAGCAAACCTCTGGTGCTCTTGGTGTGTGAGGGGGAATCACCAGGAACCAGAGCTTGGCTTCAATCCCCTCAGCAGCGCTCCTGTCTGGTCCTTGGTGATGGAGGTGGCAGAATAAAGAGCAACTGGCAGCTGAATTTTTCAGCTCAGAAGCTGAAAACCCTTTAAAAACCAAACCCATTGTCTGGAGGTGTTCTAGGGCCTTTACAGATTCAGCAGGCATGAGCTGAGAGAGCTTTGCAAAGGCTCAGGCTATTAAAATAAAATATCTCAGTGCCAGTGGCCTTTATGGGATGTTTCATTACTTTTATGGCCGTGGAGCAGGCGTGAGTGGGGTCGGGAGCAGGGTTTGGAATGCAAACCTTGCTCTGAGGGGATGCAGCAGGGATTGTTTGCATTAAAAGTGCTGAGGCAGAGGCTTTGGGAACCTGGAGCACTGAGTGTGGATGGTTTATTTGTCACCCTTGTGACATCTTAATAGAGTGTTAATAAAACCCACCAGCATTCCAGTGCTGCAGTCTGCACCCCCTGGAATTCTTGGCTCTCAGAAATTCCCTGGGCTGGAGGGTTCTTGTCAGTGATGAGGAGAGACAGGGAGACTGATTCAGTGATCAGAATCCAACTTTATTGTGGGATACAAACATTTAGGTACTATTTTAGGGAGACTGGTAATGTGTACTACAGTGATTAGGTTAAAATCATGTACACAAACTTATGCATATAACAGCATCTCTTGCTTGCAGAGTTTAATGGGATTTTCTTTTTCTGGTATATCCATCTGATTGAATCTTCTTGCAATCCACAACTAATTTTCAGAGTTTCATTTGCTTTTGCCAAGGCATCCTGTTATCAAATCTCTTGTGTCAGCCAGGTCCAAAGCCCATCATCTGTCCTGTGTCCACCAACATTCCAGTAGGTTCCTGTGCAGGCTCTGGCAGGCTCAGGGGGCACTGCTCAGTCAGTGAACCTGGAGATCCTCCCCAGCCTCTCTGTGCACAAAGTCAGTGTTTCCTGTTACTAGCTTGAGCAGGTGACACCCACGATGTCACCTTTGCAGCAGGATGTGCTGGGGACATGAGGCTGGCTCGTTTAATAAGCTGAGCTTGCAGGTTCCTGCACCAGCTCTGAGCGAGGCTCTGCCAAACCAAGCCTGGCCCAGGTACTTGCAGGATTTTGCTCAGAGGGCTTTTAGCGGGGCTGTGGTGACAGGGACCAGACATTAGCTGGGGTGGGCAAGTGGCTTGTACACACTTCTGGCAGAGGATGAGTGTGGGAGGTGGGATCAGGGAGTTGGAAGGTTGGAGAAGCCCTCTAAAGGTCATCAAGTCCAAGCATTAACCCAGCACTGACCCCTGTTCCAGGCACCACTCTGTGTGTGCTTTGCACACTTCAGGGATGGGGACTCCACCACTGCCCTGGGCAGCCAAGGCCTGAGCCCCCTTTCCATGGGGAAATTCCTGCTGGTGCCCACCCTGAGCCTGCCCTGGCCCAGCCTGAGGCCGTTCCCTCTCCTCCTGTCCCTGTTCCCTGGAGCAGAGCCTGACCCCCCCGGCTGTCCCCTCCTGTCAGGAGTTGTGCAGAGCCACAAGGTCCCCCCTGAGGCTCCTTTTCTCCAGGCTGAGCCCCTTTCCAGCTCCCTCAGCCTCTCTTGGGGCTCCACACCCTTCCCCAGCTCCATTCCCTGCCCCTCCATGTCCTTTTTGAATGTGAAGAAAAGTGAATTAAGAGCAAAGGAGAGAAGTTTTTCCCCCCTGGTGCTGCTCCTGCTCAGTGACAGTGGCACTCTCCTGCATCCCAGAATAACCAGTGACTGTTCTGTCCTCTGCAGGTGCTCCGTGGAGGAGCCAGCCAGCGTCCCCTGACTCCCAACCAGAACCAGCAGGGCCAGCAGACGGATCCTCTGGTGGCCGCCGCTGCCGTCAACTCCGCACTCGCCTTCGGCCAGGGGCTGGCAGCAGGAATGCCAGGTACCAGCACTCCCGGGCCTGGCAGAGCCTGGGAAATGCCATCTCCCAGGGCAGCCTTTGCCTGGCACCAGCAGTGCCTGCTTGTCTTGGTTTGGGGGTTCATTCTGGGGTTGGGTGTGTCCCCAGCTGGCAGCACTGAGGGGTCACAGGTGACCTTGTGGCACAGGTGACAGCAGTGTTATCTCCCTGTGCCTGCATTGTACTCCAAGAATTGATGGCTCCTGTGGAAAATCACCTGCAGGTTTTTCTGTGGGTCCTTCAAGCTTATGGGATCTGTATTTTAAACCTCAGAGATTTCTTAGTCCATTCATTCATCTCTGCTCTCCATCCCTGCCAGGTGCTTGACTTAACAGGAGCTTCCTTCCATGATTGCTCTTCCAAGAGGCTTAAAAACGGAAAGAAAAGGGATAAAAGGGAGCAGGATTTAGTTCTCATTTTTAGCTCTTCATTGGTAGAGCTGCTGTAGGAATTCTGACTCTGATCCCTGAGGCTTTGGGGTAAAAAGATGCTGAAATTCAGTTTTTCAGGGTATTATTGTGATGGCAAAGGACGAATCTGAGCTCATTAGAATAATGTGCAGATATGTCCTGCTGGTCAAATGTAAGGAAAAAAGGATTATTTGGGTTTCAGGTCTCCTTGCTGGTACTGTCACGTCGTTGTTAGTTGGGTTTTTTTGTTGTTTAAGAAGAATGTTGCAGTATTAAGTTACAAAGTGAACTGTGCAGATTTCCAGCAGTCTGCAGATTTCCTTTAATCTCTGTTATTTGGGCTGTATTTGCAAAGCAAATGCACACATATATACAATTATAGATATATGTTTGTACCTGTATTTGCAAAGCAAATATTCCCAGGGAACATTCTCTTAGTGACCCCCCACCTTAGAGAGTCACTGCATTTCATTTTATTGTTTTCATTTAATGTAGAATTCCATAATGAGGTACCTAAATCACTATATTCTGTCAGTCTGCTGCCGTGTGTATCAGCAGCATTTATGAGAGTTTATTTACATGTATTAAAGAATATTTTATGGTACCAACCTTCCAAAATACAGAAGTGAAAGTTCCCTGTGGGTGCACCCTGGCAGCCCCAGCTCTGAGCAATCCCAGCACACGTTGTACATAGCGTGGAGCAGAAATGGTACTTTTGTATTTTAAATCCTTTTTTAGCTGAATTTGCACTGGTGACAGTATAATAGAAAAGATTCAGGGGGCAAAAAGTATTTTCTACCTGAAATTCTTTAGTGTAAAATCGTGGGCATTTTTGGGAAAAGCAGGGCTGTTCTTGCTTCACTTTTTTTTTGATTCAGCTTTTCCTTTAAAAACCCTCTTGCACTGCACTCACATGGACATGGCTGATGTGTTTGTCACCTGCCCTGTCACCTGTGCTTGGCTCTGCAGGTTACCCAGTGCTGGCTCCTGCTGCTTATTATGACCAAACAGGAGCCCTTGTGGTCAATGCCGGGGCCAGGAACGGCCTGGGAGCTCCTGTGCGCCTGGTGGCCCCTGCCCCTGTCATCATCAGCTCCTCTGCAGCCCAGGCAGGTGAGTCCTGTCCCCTTCCTGGGTCAGGCAGGTGAGTCCTGTCCCCTTCCTGGGTCAGGCAGGTGAGTCCTATCCCCTCCCTGGGTCAGGCAGGTGAGTCCTGTCCCCTCCCTGGGTCAGGCAGGTGAGTCCTGTCCCCTTCCTGGGTCAGGCAGGTGAGTCCTATCCCCTCCCTGGGTCAGGCAGGTGAGTCCTGTCTCCTTCCTGGGTCAGGCAGGTGAGTCCTGTCCCCTCCTGCTCAGGCAGGTGTGTCCTGCCCCGCAATGGTTCAGGCAGGTGACTTCTGATCCCTCCAAGTGCCTGCTGTGTCCCCAGTGTCCCCACCCCTCCGTGCTCCGCTGGCAGTGATGACAAACTTGCCCTCACTGAGATCCATGCAGGGATTGTTGTTGAGAAGCATCCTCTGTGCTCAACTTGTGCTGAGCCTCCGGAGCAGCCACGGAGAGGGGCAGGAGCAGGAACCTGAATGATTTTGTAGAGTTTCATGGCAGGTATTTAAATTTGTCCCCTGGCACCAGCTTTCCTACCTGCTGGAGCCTTCACAATTCCCAGCAGCTCCAGGGAGAGCTCAGAGCCCTTGCAGGGCCTGAAGGGGCTCCAGGAGAGCTGCAGAGGGACTGGGGACAAGGCCTGGAGGGACAGGACACAGGGAATGGCTTCCACTGCCAGAGGGCACGGCTGGATGGGATCTTGGGAATTGGGAATTGTTCCCTGGCAGGGTGGGGAGGGGCTGGGCTGGAATTGCCAGAGCAGCTGTGGCTGCCCCTGGATCCCTGGCAGTGCCCAAGGCCAGGCTGGGCATTGGAGCTGGGAGCAGCCTGGGACTGGGAGGTGTCCCTGGGGTGGAACAGGATGAGTTTAAGGTCCTTTCCAACCCAAGCCATTCCATGATTTGTGCTTTATGACACCACCATGCCTAAAATGGCCCTTGCCATGAGTTGCTTTGGCATTTGTTTGGGTTCCTTGGGAGTTCAAGGCTTTTAAAAGGATTTTTCAATCTGTTGGTGTGAGCAGCCCCTTCCAGCACTGGGCTCAGATTATGAAATGGGCCTTTTAATTGTTTTCTCATATCTCTTGTTTATTTTGCTTTTTCTTCAACTTTGGAACTGGCTGAAAACCAAAAGTCCTCGGGTTCGATGTTCTTGGCACCGAGGTTCATGTTTCATGTGCTGAAGGATCATTTCAATTATTTCAAAACTCGGGTTTCTTAACTGGCCCTTGTGAGTGTGGGGCTGCACTGATTGGACTCTTGGGTCTTTGGAGAAAGAACCATTCCTGGTTTTGATCCGTGCAGCTCCAACAGCACAAGAGCAGCAAGAGCAGCAGGGCATGTCTGGGGGCTGGAGGCAGCTCAGATAGAATAAACAAGAGATTTATGCAGAGTTTGGTCCTGAAAGAAAACAATTGTAGCAATTCAAAGCTACCTGCTAAGTTTTAACTTCCAGAACTGTGATGAAAATGAGTTTTTTCACTGGCTTTTCCAATTTTTTCCCATTTTTGTCCCGCAGCTGTGGCGGCGGCCGCGGCATCGGCCAACGGAGCAGCAGGAGGGCTGGCAGGGACCACCAACGGCCCCTTCCGGCCCCTGGGCACGCAGCAGCCGCAGCCCCAGCCCCAGCAGCAGCCCACCAACAACCTGGCCTCCAGCTCCTTCTACGGCAACAACTCCCTGAGCAGCAACTCGCAGAGCAGCTCGCTGTTCTCGCAGGGCTCGGCCCAGCCTGCCAACACCTCGCTGGGCTTCGGCAGCAGCAGCTCCCTGGGGGCCACGCTGGGCTCGGCGCTGGGCGGCTTCGGCACGGCAGGTGAGGAGTGTGGCTCTCTGGGACTGCCAGCCAGGGGTGGGTACAGATCACCAACGGGATGGGGCTGCTGTGGCGCATCTCTGGTTCAGCAGAGGCTAGAGGGTAGGTGATTTGTTCCAGNGCTGAGCCCCTTTCCAGCTCCCTCAGCCTCTCTTGGGGCTCCACACCCTTCCCCAGCTCCATTCCCTGCCCCTCCATGTCCTTTTTGAATGTGAAGAAAAGTGAATTAAGAGCAAAGGAGAGAAGTTTTTCCCCCCTGGTGCTGCTCCTGCTCAGTGACAGTGGCACTCTCCTGCATCCCAGAATAACCAGTGACTGTTCTGTCCTCTGCAGGTGCTCCGTGGAGGAGCCAGCCAGCGTCCCCTGACTCCCAACCAGAACCAGCAGGGCCAGCAGACGGATCCTCTGGTGGCCGCCGCTGCCGTCAACTCCGCACTCGCCTTCGGCCAGGGGCTGGCAGCAGGAATGCCAGGTACCAGCACTCCCGGGCCTGGCAGAGCCTGGGAAATGCCATCTCCCAGGGCAGCCTTTGCCTGGCACCAGCAGTGCCTGCTTGTCTTGGTTTGGGGGTTCATTCTGGGGTTGGGTGTGTCCCCAGCTGGCAGCACTGAGGGGTCACAGGTGACCTTGTGGCACAGGTGACAGCAGTGTTATCTCCCTGTGCCTGCATTGTACTCCAAGAATTGATGGCTCCTGTGGAAAATCACCTGCAGGTTTTTCTGTGGGTCCTTCAAGCTTATGGGATCTGTATTTTAAACCTCAGAGATTTCTTAGTCCATTCATTCATCTCTGCTCTCCATCCCTGCCAGGTGCTTGACTTAACAGGAGCTTCCTTCCATGATTGCTCTTCCAAGAGGCTTAAAAACGGAAAGAAAAGGGATAAAAGGGAGCAGGATTTAGTTCTCATTTTTAGCTCTTCATTGGTAGAGCTGCTGTAGGAATTCTGACTCTGATCCCTGAGGCTTTGGGGTAAAAAGATGCTGAAATTCAGTTTTTCAGGGTATTATTGTGATGGCAAAGGACGAATCTGAGCTCATTAGAATAATGTGCAGATATGTCCTGCTGGTCAAATGTAAGGAAAAAAGGATTATTTGGGTTTCAGGTCTCCTTGCTGGTACTGTCACGTCGTTGTTAGTTGGGTTTTTTTGTTGTTTAAGAAGAATGTTGCAGTATTAAGTTACAAAGTGAACTGTGCAGATTTCCAGCAGTCTGCAGATTTCCTTTAATCTCTGTTATTTGGGCTGTATTTGCAAAGCAAATGCACACATATATACAATTATAGATATATGTTTGTACCTGTATTTGCAAAGCAAATATTCCCAGGGAACATTCTCTTAGTGACCCCCCACCTTAGAGAGTCACTGCATTTCATTTTATTGTTTTCATTTAATGTAGAATTCCATAATGAGGTACCTAAATCACTATATTCTGTCAGTCTGCTGCCGTGTGTATCAGCAGCATTTATGAGAGTTTATTTACATGTATTAAAGAATATTTTATGGTACCAACCTTCCAAAATACAGAAGTGAAAGTTCCCTGTGGGTGCACCCTGGCAGCCCCAGCTCTGAGCAATCCCAGCACACGTTGTACATAGCGTGGAGCAGAAATGGTACTTTTGTATTTTAAATCCTTTTTTAGCTGAATTTGCACTGGTGACAGTATAATAGAAAAGATTCAGGGGGCAAAAAGTATTTTCTACCTGAAATTCTTTAGTGTAAAATCGTGGGCATTTTTGGGAAAAGCAGGGCTGTTCTTGCTTCACTTTTTTTTTGATTCAGCTTTTCCTTTAAAAACCCTCTTGCACTGCACTCACATGGACATGGCTGATGTGTTTGTCACCTGCCCTGTCACCTGTGCTTGGCTCTGCAGGTTACCCAGTGCTGGCTCCTGCTGCTTATTATGACCAAACAGGAGCCCTTGTGGTCAATGCCGGGGCCAGGAACGGCCTGGGAGCTCCTGTGCGCCTGGTGGCCCCTGCCCCTGTCATCATCAGCTCCTCTGCAGCCCAGGCAGGTGAGTCCTGTCCCCTTCCTGGGTCAGGCAGGTGAGTCCTGTCCCCTTCCTGGGTCAGGCAGATGAGTCCTGTCCCCTTCCTGGGTCAGGCAGGTGAGTCCTGTCCCCTCCCTGGGTCAGGCAGGTGAGTCCTGTCCCCTTCCTGGGTCAGGCAGGTGAGTCCTATCCCCTCCCTGGGTCAGGCAGGTGAGTCCTGTCCCCTCCCTGGGTCAGGCAGGTGAGTCCTGTCCCCTTCCTGGGTCAGGCAGGTGAGTCCTATCCCCTCCCTGGGTCAGGCAGGTGAGTCCTGTCCCCTCCCTGGGTCAGGCAGGTGAGTCCTGTCCCCTCCCTGGGTCAGGCAGGTNATTCCATGATTTGTGCTTTATGACACCACCATGCCTAAAATGGCCCTTGCCATGAGTTGCTTTGGCATTTGTTTGGGTTCCTTGGGAGTTCAAGGCTTTTAAAAGGATTTTTCAATCTGTTGGTGTGAGCAGCCCCTTCCAGCACTGGGCTCAGATTATGAAATGGGCCTTTTAATTGTTTTCTCATATCTCTTGTTTATTTTGCTTTTTCTTCAACTTTGGAACTGGCTGAAAACCAAAAGTCCTCGGGTTCGATGTTCTTGGCACCGAGGTTCATGTTTCATGTGCTGAAGGATCATTTCAATTATTTCAAAACTCGGGTTTCTTAACTGGCCCTTGTGAGTGTGGGGCTGCACTGATTGGACTCTTGGGTCTTTGGAGAAAGAACCATTCCTGGTTTTGATCCGTGCAGCTCCAACAGCACAAGAGCAGCAAGAGCAGCAGGGCATGTCTGGGGGCTGGAGGCAGCTCAGATAGAATAAACAAGAGATTTATGCAGAGTTTGGTCCTGAAAGAAAACAATTGTAGCAATTCAAAGCTACCTGCTAAGTTTTAACTTCCAGAACTGTGATGAAAATGAGTTTTTTCACTGGCTTTTCCAATTTTTTCCCATTTTTGTCCCGCAGCTGTGGCGGCGGCCGCGGCATCGGCCAACGGAGCAGCAGGAGGGCTGGCAGGGACCACCAACGGCCCCTTCCGGCCCCTGGGCACGCAGCAGCCGCAGCCCCAGCCCCAGCAGCAGCCCACCAACAACCTGGCCTCCAGCTCCTTCTACGGCAACAACTCCCTGAGCAGCAACTCGCAGAGCAGCTCGCTGTTCTCGCAGGGCTCGGCCCAGCCTGCCAACACCTCGCTGGGCTTCGGCAGCAGCAGCTCCCTGGGGGCCACGCTGGGCTCGGCGCTGGGCGGCTTCGGCACGGCAGGTGAGGAGTGTGGCTCTCTGGGACTGCCAGCCAGGGGTGGGTACAGATCACCAACGGGATGGGGCTGCTGTGGCGCATCTCTGGTTCAGCAGAGGCTAGAGGGTAGGTGATTTGTTCCAGGAATGGAGCTTTGCACCTTGGCTAAGGGAACTTTGTAAAATGCATTTAAATGTGTTGGCTGTTTTAGTGGTGATACTGGTAGTGATGCCTTGCATGCTTTGGTGTGTGCGACAAACAATGGACAGAAGTATCAAAGCAGTTTTTATCATACAAGAGAGAGATAGGAAATGGATTCACAGAGTGTTCTCAAAATCTTACAGAGGCATTGGATGAAGGTATAGACATGGAGGAAGGTTTGGAATTAAGGCCTTGGAACTGGTGAGACTTTTTTGTACAACGACTTGGAATTGCTATCAGACATGACTTATACCCTTTGAACTGGCTGGACTTTCACAGCATTAAAATTGCTGT
>VYZP01051724.1:0-14454 GCA_013400635.1 Hypocryptadius cinnamomeus | reverse complement strand
AAACCATGCTGTTCAAAATTACCTGTGAAGCATATTCCCTACTGACACAGCAGTCCAGTGGGATTACTGGGCAGTTTGCTTCATCTTCCCTGCAGGGACCACCGAAGTCACAACAATCTTTTCTAGTACTATTAAAGAGAGACAAAAGCACCTTTGATGAGATTTTTTCCCAAAACACAGACTCCAGTGATTATTACCTGTTTGCAAAGCAGATGAAAAAAAAATCCACCATGAATAATTGCCTTTTTTTCTTATGAGAACATGAAACATTTTTATGGGTTGAAATGATTCCAGGATCCACTGGATAGTCCATTTTCCTCTTCCAACATAGCTGGGAAGGAACTGAATAGGGAAAGGCTAGGAAGAATAACTTGCTCTGAAAATGTAGTTTCTTTTTTTGATACAAGAATGTTTATTCCCAAGTCACAACAGGACACCAATGGAAATTGGGTCCCTAAATGCCTTTGTAAATCAAAGTGAAACTGTAAGTAAAAGTTAATGGCTTCCATGCTTAAATATGCATGTCTCAGAAAATTTCCCTCACCAGCCATTCTAATATAAATGTGTGAAGGGAAAATTAAGGATGTGGCATATTTAGAGTTCAATAAAGCATTTGGCAGTGTGTTTCATGAAATCTTACTGCTAAATTAATTCAGATTGGCTTGGATAGCAGCATACTCATGTGGGCTGGAAACTGCCTGGCAAATTGTAAACATGTGGCAGTGATAAAGAGTCTTCCTTCTACAGTGTTGAAGATATGTGTCTGGTGGCATATATTGTAGGGACTCCAACTATCCACATCTCATTGTGAGTATAAACAATATTAACTGGAAAGAGAGACCCAAATCTGAAAAAATGGAAGTATATATATATAGCTCTTCAGAGGCTGATTAATCTTTTTGAAGTCTAAAGATCAGAAGTCCCAGAAAGATTATAAATACAGGGCTAAGAGATTAGAAATTAGATTAATTTGGACAGGAAAAAAAAACCAACCTAAACAAAGCAAAACAAGATAATAAAAACCTACCCAAGGAACATAGAAATAATTTCAAAAATGCAATGAGGGAAAAAAGGCTAGAAAGGTGTAAAGATTTATTGACAATAATCAAGAAGTGCATTATACAAAACCTTGCAGTATGATACAAGACAGAAAAAAGAAACAGCGACTTCAGAATGTGTATACAAAGTCATGATGTAATGGACTAATTTTTTTCTGATATTAGTTACTAACTGTGCTGACCAGAATTATTTCTACTACTACTGCTTGAAATCATTATCCTTCTCCTATGGAACATGAAAAATCAAATGGCTCTTCTGTTGTGAGGTGGTGGAACAGCAGTTTGGACAGTGAAGCTCAGAGCCAGCTCTTGCCATTGCAGAGATACAGAAAGCAACAGAGATGCCTTTTCCCTGTAGCTCCTGGTGACTATACCCTTCCTAAGGACTGCAGTGCTCATATTACCCCAAACACACCCAAGGAAATTCAGAGAAGCAAAACAAACAAACTGAACTATGCTTGACTGATGAAATAACCAAATCTGAAGAATTTTCTAGAAAGAAGGAGCACTAGATATTTTCCTCCTTGAGAATATTTATAGCCATTTTATTCCACTACAGGCTCACTGAAATACCCTGAAAAATCTAAGAGTAAAAATAAACATTTTTTAATATTTATAACCTTTATATTTTAAAAATAAATATATTGAGAGTTTTCTTAGAATTCAAAATTTGCATTTTGCAAACAAAACCACAGTCCCTGGACTAAGGAGCATGTTAATTAAGAGCCATTCTACCATTATTTCATTGTAGCTTTATTTTGACACAGCCTTACGAGATGTCAATTTTTCATCTGCAACTCCCAAATGTTAGATCTTCAGCTTGTGGTAAATCTGATTTCCTCTTCAATGAAAGGGGAGTTACTTACACAATATTGCATAAATAAATGGTTTCTACTGATGGTAACTGGCAACTGCGTGGCGTGACATAAGAAAAGACATTCTAGATATTTTCACTCGTATTAATCTTATTTCACCATGCACAAAAACTTCTTACATCTGCATCTTGGGTGTTCTATAGCAGCTAAAGGTTGCAGCCTTTTACCTTCAAAAAGTTGTGCTAAAGCTGGCAGATGTTGCAATGTAAACTCTTACTGATAGGTACTGGGGATGCTTCTGCTTCCCACTTAAAAGAGAGGAGAAATGTTGGTGCAATCTGATGGGAGACCTTTCTGGTAGATGACTGCAGATGCTCTGTTTCTACTGTGGTGAAAGGAATAGACCAAGTGGGTTCAAAACTATGTGAGAAATGCCATAGCAAATCAGGTGTCTTTACCTATTATGGCCTTATTTGTTAACTTCTGACTGTTTGTTGTCCCATCCTCCACCCAAATCTCAACCATCTGGTGACAGAGTACAGCATTTACCAGTTGGTATGTGGATATTCACATACAGTTTTATAAAAAAATGAACCTCCAGTGTATTCAGCTTGACCAAATGGTTGTGAAGCAGTTTTGGAACTGAAATTTATTCTGAAAAAAAAAGCAAGAAAAAGAGTGCCTGGGTTGCTCTACTAATTAATGCAACATACATTTATATAGCAGCACCACTAATGCTACTTGTTTTTTCAGATATGTGGACAACAAACACACACATTGGCCAAATTACCAATTTGCTTTTAGCCTGGACTGGCAAGGCGTAGAGGGTTTTTTTGTTAGTCATCATCCATTAATGCTTAGCCAGCTGAAAAGAACTCTGAACAGGACACCCCTTGCTTTGCAGCACTAATGCTATAAATTGAGTGTAATTAAAGGCAATCAATGATGAAAGAACTGGGATGCTGCAGTTTATTCATAGTGTGCCCCAATATGTGCATTCTCAGAGGAAAAAAATACTTAAAATCCTGATTTTTTGGGGTTTTTTTTTCTGTACTTGTACCATCCAAAGACATAGGAAAGTGCTAGCAAAAAAAAAAAAATTAGAAAGGATAAATCAAAGTGCAGAAAGATTTAAAAAATGCAAATAACCAAATAAACCAGCAAAACCCTCAAATTGGACCACTTAGGCATTAATTTTCCCAATCAACATAGATTCTCCTTACACATATAACATTTTGGATTTAAACATTTTTTCATCATTTTGTTTTCATTGAGCTATTTTTTGTTTCGCTACTTAAAACAAAGTTACATACTATCTGTTTAACCAGAAGTGATGGGTTTTTTTTTCTCATAAACACTTGGAAAAGTAAGGTGCATGCTTAGTCACTCCAGTTTAATCTCCCTGAGTGCCTTTGGGAACCAGGAAACTGAGGCTTCAGCAGAGCTGCTGAGCTGAGCTCTGCCAGGAGGCTGCAGGGCCAGCGGAGCAGGAAGGAGAAAAGGGAGTGGCTGCAGGAAATCACCTGGCTGGGAGAGAGGGGAACCCCCCCTCGGTCTGCACCTTGTCCTGCTCTCACCTGGAATCACCAGGAATTCAATCAGATCCAAACAAACATAACTGGGCTTACCCCAAATCCAAAAAGGGCTCCTCAGATTCCTGATGGCTCCATCCTCCCCTAAGAGTATCTCAAAAATGCTGGTCTTGTCAAACAGTGCACACTGGTTTTTTGAGCTCCAGCTGTTATTTGTGTTACAGGATTGCTCTTCATACCCTGCAGAAACATTCTGCTTGTCCCTTATATTCAAAAATATAATTTAGGGAATCTGAATGTAGAAATGGCCAGATTTCAATCATTAATAAAAGTTTTGTTCGCTGTTAGTTTGGTTTATTTTTTTCCATAATAAGGTTGTCAGTTTTTATTTGTGAGCTAGTTATTGTAGAAGTCAATTTACATAAAAGGCAATTTTAAGTTGAGAAATACCATCAAATAACTAGGTTTCTTAGAGAATACCATGGAAAATTTGGTTTGGTTGGTAATATTTAATACTTTGATCAGAGACTTGGGAGACAACATAAGATCACTGACTTCATCTCAAAAAGAAAATGGGGACAAGTGACAATGAAGAGGAGTGGTCTATGACCTACAGTGGTCCAGATTAGTCAGCTAAATAAAAAGAACTGTGCAGTGAATGCTTTAAAACAGCCAGTGTAAAACCATACTTACAGAACCATTTAATTTACCTTCTGTTGTAAAGAAGGACCCCTCTGAACTCAGGAAGAAAGTGCTGCAACATGAATTTCCAGGTAACTTTGAAATCAGCCACAGATGCAAACAAACATTGTTTAATATAAACCTTCAGTTTATAGCAGATTATTTTGCTCCATAATCCGTGTGGTGGATATTACCTATGAGGGCATCTGGAAGACTGTGCTTGATTGTGATTTCCCCTGTTAAAGACATGCTGAACTGGATAGGGCTCAAATTAAGTACTGGGAATTGGTGGATTTAATCTCTCTGCTTAGAGTAACAGAATTTAGATTACTGGCTCTTTAATCTAGTGGGGAAATGTATAAGCCATCCCCTAGCTGAAGTTAATTCTGAAGCTCAAACATGAGCCATATCTCTGTTAGCAGCGAGAGAAATTAGCCAGGACAAATGTGGCAGGTCCTCTGCAATGGATTCCCTGCATGATCCCCTTTTTTTGTCATCAAGTTCGAAGTATTATTCATGCTGTAGTACAAACAAGATAATTGCATACCTGTTTCTTAAAGAATCTCAAAACAAATTATCACAGTTGTTTCCTTTATTTGGCTTGATGATCTATAAATCCTCTTAATGCACCTTGATTATTGATTTTTAACATTTTCTAATTAAAAAAAAACCTCACAACTTTTAAGGCTATGCATAAACCCATTTAAAGTTAGCAGACATGTTGCTTTTGAATACAATTATACAATATAATTGGTAAGGAATAGCACATACATAATCTTAAAGAACATAAAGAATTTTACAAAATTAATGAAATGGCTGTTCTTGGGACCTTTTTACTAGATATATCCCTTCATAAACATTGAGAAATGCTGGCTTGAATGAGCATATTTGAGGAATTCTACCTTAAAATTATATCAGAACATTGTGATTTACTGAGATATCTCAAGTCCACCGACTCCTCATGAAACTCAGTTTCATCTATAATAACTCTGTCAATGACTTTGGGGGTTCTGTTGGTTTTAACCCCAACCTTGTGTCTATTCCTGTGAGAAGCTAAAGCCCAGCACCTGAAACTTTCTCCAAATAAATTGGTGGAGTTCTTTTTAGCTTGAGGAATACAGTAAGGAATGTGATAAAAATGAGGACACAGTTTCAGAGACAACATATAATGCTGAAATACAAGGATTATTAAATAATGTTGAGAAAAAATTCCATGGAAATGCACAGTGAAAGGTTGCTCTACTAAACAAATATAAAATCTAGCAGCAATTAGCATATCAAACACAGAAGGATCAGATATATTAAAACAAGGCTGAATTTTTACCCTGGATTACTTGGGCAGATTTAGGAATTAAACCCAAAAATTTCCTATCTCAGACTTGCAACTTCATTAGCTCAGCTAGTAAGGGAGCTTCTCTAAATCCTGGAACATTTTTTGTGGGAATTAAAGGCATTTTTCAGATTATGTTTTACGTTTTTCTGAAACTGCTGTGTCAAAAATACCAGAAGCTGAGTGTGTATTGGAGTGGCAGGGAGAGTTCACTGCAGCTCTACACACCAGTTTCCCAGAACAGCTCTGTGTATGACAACACATATGAGAACAGCATATTTTTACTTGCTTAACTCATTGCATGAAACTGGAAGGTGGGTATAAAGCTCTGCTTAGCTGTTTCCAAGACTACTGCTATGTTAATGAAAACAATTATCCATGAGAGAGACAAAATTCTAAATGACCTTAAGAGGTACAAAATTGAACTGAATTACCAAAAAAAAAAAAATAATCAGAATTCAGAATAAATTATTGATTTGAACACATCTCCAAAAAATCGCACAGGTTACAAAACTCGAGGGACCTCATCAGCAGAAGGAGGCAAAAATATTGTTTTGAGAGTAATTGATTAGCACTGGGCTCACAGGGTAAGAGTTGGGGTACTTCTGATGAGCAGTGAGGCACAACAGAGAGCTTCAGCTGTAGGTCACCTCCCAGAGCCCTCGTGTGAGAAGGAGCTCGTGGCATTTCTTTTCCATCTGTCTGTGAAAAACCTTCATTTCCATCTTCCTCTGTGAGACCAAGGTTTGAAGCAGCAGCATGCAAAAGAAAAATGTGGCAAGAAAAAAACCCCTGTGTGGCAGAAGTCCAGCCCAGGGGTCCCTCAGCCTCTGCCACCACAGACCCAGGTCAGGCAAGGACAAGGTCACTCCATCACTTTGTTGGGGTAAGAGAACCCTTCTTGCAGCCTGCCCCACAGGCGGGCAAAGGTGCTTGCAGGAGGTGTAGGAGCAGTGGATTTGGAGAGCCATTACTTGCATTTGTGCTTTGTTTCCCCATTCCTGTGAATTTCTGAAGATCTTACTGACTTTGACAGCATTTGTTTGTGGAGGGGTTCCTGGCAGGACTGGGGAATAACTTGTCCTGTGTTCACCAGATGAAAGCCCATCCCAGGTAAGGATGAGAGTGAGACTCAAGGGAGGGTATAAATATTTCTCTTCTATGCTTCTGGAGGGGGACTAGGCCTCCCTTGCATATTTGGAGGGGATTACTGGGGGCTCCATGTTATTATTGTTCCTAAGCAACTCACTAGCTGTGGGAACCCCTGCTATGCCAGTGCACAGAGTTTGCATTATACAGTGTCAATTTTGTCCTGGCAGTTTCTTGATTTTCTTTCTTTACCCTACTGAAAGAGGGGCTTTTTGGTGTTAGGGTTTTTTTTTAATACACTCAGTAAAACACACAGTGAAAGGTGCATGATAATAGAGGCTCCAAGATAGCTGTGCACTCATAATAACCTGTGTTCCCATTTAAAAGCCTTAGCCCCTGAGTGTTTCTATGAAAGAAACATAGTGCAGGCCTATTTATTACCTGCCAATTCCATTTCTTAGAGTGGAATTGCCTCTGAGCCAGAGTATTTTCTGCAAAAACATGTTCCTGTGGATGGATGTGGGGGTGGGTGGATGGGTGGGTAGCCAGAGGAAAAGGATGGGTGTGATGGGAGGACAGTGCCTAGATATTGCTGTAGAAAATATCTTGGCTATTTATTCCTCTAGGCAGATGGTGCCCATTGGCTACCTTCACCAAAAGGAGCTGTACCTGTTAGCGAGGGTGTGAAGAAACATCTCTGCAGTGAGGGGCTGAGGAAAGGCAAACCAAGGTATTTGAGTAAGATCCTGATGTAGGGAGATTGATGTGTGAAGGTTAAAGGGCTGGGGCAGGGTGAACAACACAGAGCTGTTACCCTGAATTATGGGCACTGGTCTGCTGCATGTCCATGAGAGGATAAGTTATGCCTGTCCCGTAGGAGGGGATTTTCAGAGCCCAGAGGTATCGTGCTATAATGCCAGAGAATATGGTCCTGCATTGCTGCAGCCACTCTGGTCATGTGTGAGTTCAAACCAAGGTGACTTGTCCAGCCCAGCTTTTTCTGCCCTTTTGGTCCAGCATCTGCTTAAACTGCTCCTGAGCAAGCAGCTTAGGGCAGAGCTCTCATCTGTGTGCTTGTGCTCCTTCCTCTGCAACCATCCAAAGGGCTTTGTGCATCTGTCCCTGAGCAGCTCAGCACAGATCCCTGGCAGATCAGCCCTTCCACTGCACAAGGTGGGGTTAATTTTTTCTTGATGTGCTTGCTTAAAGTGCTCTCTATAATAAATAACTATAATCAAAATGGCCTCATCCTAGAAGCTTCATATTATTTTACAGTCTTATGTTTGATTGCTTTCATTTCCACTGCATTGGTTTCCCAGTAGCTTTAAGACACTTATCCTGGATTTGCACTGACTCAGGGAAAACAGAATCAAACCATCCTTGTAAGATATGGGGGAGATTTTGAACAAGTAAGGCAAGAAAAGGAGAATTTCGATAGTACAGCAAATAAACTCATGCCGGTTTTTTCATGTGTTAGCTCCTGGAACTTCATCACCACAACACTAAATAAATTACCTCAGCAGCTTCTGAAAAATGCCATTTAATGTTTTCTGGCCCCTGAAAGTGCTAAACATTGTCACATTTGTTGAAAATGCCAGTAAAGGACTCCTGGGAATTTTATCCCCATGCCTGCAGCTTTGTTAAGTTTTATAATAACCTGGTGTAGTACAGCATTTCTAGTAAGAAGTACTGTGTATGTGAGGCACTGAAAAATACAAAAAACATGCACTTTAATCTTTATTCTTGTCAGGTTAATGCTATATCAATAAACCAAATCCTTAAAAAAAGACAAAACAGATGAAAATGGTAAGTGACTATATGTGCTCTTACAGTCAATAAGATTCCACTCACCATTTTATTTTTTCTGGAGACTGCAGAAGAATTGCACCTTCACAAAATATAAAATTCTGGTTATAGCCCAAGTCCTGAATATTTAATTAAATCAGGAGTAACTCTATTGTAGAACCAGTCTGGGGAAAGAACAGACATATTCTGGGTATTTTGAAGAACTTGTCCCTGAGTTATGAAAGGCAGAGATTCAAGTACCTGTGCCACTTGCTTGAGGCAACAGTATTCCTCCATTAATATTTCAGACTTGCATTATAGCTGTAAAGCTTCTGGGTGTAAAAGCTAGTTAGTGTTTGTTTACCTCCTGACACAAACTTCACTGAAATCAATATATTTTGCTACTCAGTAGAATAGCATATTTTTGCCTTCACACATTTTTGCCTTCACACTTTTGCATTGCACTCTAGAAAAAAAAAACCCAAACAAATAAACAAACCAACCAGCTTGATTCCAAAGCCAGATTTTGCAATCCAGAATTCTGCTTCTACCTGCTGCCTCATATTGTGGAAGAGGGAAAAAGTAAAATGAATTGGTGGGAGAAAGAGGACATTGCATTGAAATGAAAGCATTGACACATATCCATACATAACTATTTTTAGACTTGTATGTCAACTGAAACTGGCTGAGTTTTAGTGAATGTTTTTGTTTTCCTGTCATCTTCCAGTACTTGTGCACTTCCATTTCCATTAAGAATATCAAGAATAGAATCATAGAATCCCTTAGGCTGGGAACAACCCTAAAGATCAAGTACAGCTGTTAACCCAGGACTGCCAAGTCCCCACTTAACCATGCCCCTCAGTGCCACACCTACATTTAAAAGATATTTAGACATCTTTCAAATACTTCCAGGGATAATGTGTCAACCCAGCCCATTTCAATGCTTGACAACCCTTTCGGTTAAGAAATTATTCCTACAGTCCAATCTAAACCTCACCTGGTACAATTTGCCATTTCCTCTCATCCTGTCACTTACTACTTGGGAGAAGTGATTGACCCACACCTGTCTACAACTTCTTTTCAGGTAGTTGCAGAGAGTGATAACGTTCTCCATGTGTCTCATTTTCCCAGGCTAAGCAACCCCAGCTCCCTCAGCCACTCAGAAGATTTGTGCTCCAGACCCTTCACCAGCTCTATTGCCCTCCATCTTTCAAAATAAAATATTGTCTTCTGGAATAATTCTGAGATCAATTTTTGCAAACTGTAGGAATATATCTAGTTTGCATGAACAGAAATATGACTCAAAAGATTTTTGTGAGTGTAGATTTTGATACAGCTACAAGATTATCTGTTGAACTTTGAGATTCCTCATTATAGTACTTAGGCAATTTTGAAGCAATTTCATTCTGCAGAACTGTGGCATGGCTGAGCTTCATATTGCTGCTCCAAATTTTTCCCTGAAAAGTAGAGTCTTAGTGAAGGAATGTGTGGGCTTCAAACATGTGAAGTTTTTCTTTGTTCCATTTTAGGAAGATCTTTAGGACAAAGTTATTCCACAGGTGGTAAATGTGCCTACTGGAATTCTGCCACAGGAACAGTCTTTCAGAATTGCATTAGACTGATGAGTCAGGCTTCACATCTTTTCTTTAGAGACTAAGAGGATGTCACTTGTCACAATACTACTATCTGCTTGCTTATTTGTCTCATTGTTCCAGAAAGCATAAAATCTATATTTGTGTAGTAGCCCTGCTTGCTCAAAGACTCTACAGTTCAAATCCTTATAAAATAGGCCTCTGAAAATAATGAGGGGAAAAAAAGAACAAAAGAATAACAAGAAAAAAGTTGTTGCTGAGATTTGATGGACTCTGACTTCACTAAAGCTTCATTAGCTAAATGTAATGTGAAAACAATAACACACCTGCAGTCATTGTGGAAGTGAGATTTCTCTGTGCTTGTCAGGATCTATCAGTACCAGATCTATTTACAGGACATATTGATAAATTTCATGGGTATTAACCAGGCTTACTCACTTTTGAAATGGGTCACTTTTTAGCAAATACCCTAGAAGTGAAAAGCTTTTTTCGTAACATCAGTTCCATGAGTCATTCCATTTCCCCCTATATTGGTTAATATAATTTAATTTCCCCCTCTTCACCTGTCATAAGAGAATCAGGGAAAAAGGGTTGCTTTTCTCTGTACTTTCAAATTAATTGATGTAATTTGTCTGAGGTTTTCTTCTTTCATGGTGCTTTCTTAAAATTAGAACAAAATTAAATGTGTTCCTAGCCTTTGCAGAATACACTGATTAGAGCTGAATTATGTGCAGTTCTGATGTACACTGAAATTTGCATGACACATCTCTCCTGGAGTTAAACTAAAAAAGGAATTTGATTCTTACCCTATTTTTTCCAACAAATACAGTCCATTCACCATTAAATCAAATAAGTTGTGGTCAATATTTAGAACAGATGAATGTGTAGATTTAATGAATGATGCAGCTGTTAGAATAAAAGTCCCAAGTACTTACCTAATCTGTGTTAACTAAATGAGCTATGTTTATTAAGGGATAATTATTGACAAGAACATTCTTATTTTTCCTTTTCTTAATCGTACTGCAGCAGTCTCTACAGTCCCCAGTTTCCACCAAGCCAGAATCCTTGATAAATACTGTAAGATTTGATTGGGAAAATACATGTGTTCAGTATGGCTGCTGTCAGCATTTGAAATTATATAAGCCTACGTCTGCTTATATGTGAAAAGGTAGCACATGTGTTTCCAGGGGCTAAGGAGGCACTGCCCACATTTGCAAGCCCACCACAGCAAGCCTGAGCCTTCAGTAAGTGACTGTTTCCAGCCTCATCAGCTGCAAGACTGAAAGGTGTCTGGTATGAGGTGTTGCAGGGCTGCTGCCTGTAAATGGGAAAGGTTCAGCAGAGGACTCACATCCCACAGGAAGTTATGTGCATGTTTAACTTGTCACATTAACAAAGTTTCACTGAAAACAAAAGGAGAAATCCAACAAAGTCATCTCCACTGGGCTCTTTGAGCCCAGAATATTGTTGCAGGGTACTATACAACTTACTGTACAATGAAAAAATCAGAACAATTTTTCTCCCATCTTTTTGCCACCTTTTTATTTTCTTGTCCTATTTCAATGTATTCTTTCTTCATCAGTTTTGAGAAACAATTCATTCGTCATTTAAAAAGGCCATATGGGAGAAATTATGTTTGTATGTATATGTAGAAGAGAGAGAAAGAAAGAGACAGAAGTTGTCTGTCTGCATCCAAGAGGAAGCAGCTTCTCAGGTAGTAAGAGAACAGCACATCTAGGTCTCTGTGATGATATAAAATAGCCCCAATAGTGACACCACTACTCAGACAGCCTTTATTCCCAGATGGCTAACACAAAAGCCCCATAACCTTGAAACAGTGTTAAATGAGAGGTAGGTCATATATGGGTTCTGATCAGTAGGAACTGTAAGAATTTTTTGCTGTGGGAGAGGGAGTAATTGCAGAACCTTTGCTCTGTAAGGATACAGCCAGGCTCTCCCATGATGGTTCATTTCTTCCCAAACCTTCCCAAACAGTGTTGGCTCTCTGATGATAGAAGTGCAAGAATTGAACGCTGAGAAAACTGGTATTGTCATGCTTTTATAGATTTCTTTTCCCTCAAATGCTTACACAGATACATATTGGATTTTTCTTCATCAAGCATAAGCCTTGTCAAATGTATCTGCACTTTTTAAACTTTGGAAATGACAGCTTTCTGATCAAAGAAAACTCATTTTCTTTCCATCCTGAGGAATAGTGCCGTACTGGTTTGCTTCCAAATAACACATCTCATGTCTTGTTGCTCTTTCCTTAAGACATATAATTTACCATAGCAAGCTTTTCAATTAGGGCCTGATCCAAAACTTTAACTACTCTTGGGGGAAAAAAGCTCAACAAAACCTACATTGCCTTCAGGCTCTTTCAAGCAGTTTTATGTACAGTTATTCACACAGTGGTCACACTTGCGTGACAAGGCTACACTAAAGGGACAATATATACAATAAAGCATTTCCTTAGGATATTGACAGTAATTTTGGATAGTAGGAAAGCTACCTTTTCTTCTCCTTTTTCTTCGTGTCAGTTCTGGCGATCAACTGTAAAATGTGACAGTGATTAGACATGGCAGCTTTTTTCTGTACCAGTATTTTTATGCACCAAAACTTAGTCTCTTTTCTCTTTTTTTTTTTTTTTTTAATCTAAGAAAAAAAGACAAAGATTCATGACATTTTTGGAATTAGTCACGTGATCTACATTTCTGACAGCTGCAGGGGAGAATTGTTCTCTTTCTCATCTGTCTTTTCAGCTTTTGCCAGAATGTGATAACAGAGAAAACCTTTCTGACCACCACACTACCATCTTATCAGTGTGACTGGAAAATGGTAAAGAGAGAGACTTTAGTTTTGCACAGAGTGTGCCAGCATCACCCTAATGTGGGTACTTGTTCAACCAGCTGGTGAGTCCAAGCACTCAAAGTGGAGTCTCTAACCGAGAAACACCCCTCACTGGCCAGCAGTATGCCGGTGTAAATACCCAGAGGGCTATCACACCAAGCACTGCAGGGGGAAAAGGGCAAGCAATCCCTCAGGTGGAAGGGAGGGACACAGTCTGTGCCAAGAGGCACAGACACCAGATTTTGAACAGGTTTCAGGAGTGCCAGATACAGCTGGTGCACTCAGAGTGTGCTTGAGCACCGCGCAGGGATCAGACTCATCCCCCTGGAACTCATCTTTAGGTCTGATCCTTCCTGAGCTGCACACTAGCGGAAAGTTGGGCTTCCTGCTGCTCTCGCCTGCGATCCGAGAGTGGATCAGCCCGACGCCGCGATCCCTGGCTGAGCCTGTGCCTCGCAGCCGCTCGTCTGCGCATGAGTCGCTGCGGGAGGCTCCGCGGCTGGAGTATTTGAGGGGCTGGGCAGCGGGGGAAGATGCTCAGAGCCTGCGGAGGCCGTGCGCCCGGCGGAGCGGAGCCGCGGCGGGGCATGGAGGGGGCGCGGGCTCGGGCGCGGGTGCCCCCTTCCTCCTGCCCTCGCCCGCTCCAGGCGACCCGCTGAGAGATGGACTTGGCAGGCGTGCTGCTGGCGCTGCTCCTCGTGCTGGTGCTGGTTGTCTCTCTGCTCTCCAACCTCCTGGTGCTGCTATGCTTCGTCTACAGTACGGAGATCCGCAAGCAGGTAGCCGGGGTTTTCCTGGTGAACTTATCCTTCTGCAACCTGCTTCTCACCGTTCTGAACATGCCTTTTACCCTGCTGGGCATCCTGAGGAACCAGCAACCCCTCGGTGGCTGCGTCTGCAAGGCGGTGGGTTTCCTGGAAACTTTCCTGACTTCCAACACAATGCTGAGCATGGCAGCGCTCAGCATCGACAAATGGATTGCTGTGGTGTTCCCCCTAAGCTACACCAGCAAGATGCGGTATAAGGACGCTGTGATACTGATGGGCTACTCGTGGCTCCACTCCCTCACGTTCCCCTTGGTATCCTTGTTTTACTCATGGGTAGATTACAACAGCGTTTACGCCTCTTGCACCTTACACCTGAAGGAAGAGACGGAGAGGAGAAGGTTTACAGTGTTCACCATTGTCTTTCACTCCACCAGTTTCATGCTGTCTCTGGTGATCCTGTGTTTCACCTATTTAAAGGTGTTGAAAGTTGCCCGGTTCCACTGCAAGCGGATAGACATTATTACCATGCAGACTCTGGTTTTGCTGGTGGATATCCACCCCAGGTAATCGTGCGCGCTCGGACTCACAGCCCCGGTCACTCGCGGTAGTTACCCCGGGCAGAAGCGATATCCCGCCCCCCCCAGCACCCTTTCCTGCCTGCCCCGGCCGCATGGCGAGCGCTCCTGCCTCTAGCTTCAGACGCTGCTTACAGTGCCAGGAACGGTGACTTGTGCATTTGTAGCCTTCTCTGTTTGAATGCTAATCGGGCTCTCCGGGTTGTGCCACTTGCCTGAGCTCCCTTCAAGCGGGAGGCACTGCTTTGTTGAGTGCGATCGTCCCGAGGCTCGGCGGGGCTGGGGCTATCCTCCCTCCCTCCGGGCTGCCCTCCTCTCCCCGAGAGGAGTGCCTTCCTCTCCCCCGGGAGGCTGCCCTCCTCCCCTCGGGGCTGCCCTCC